>JAPCYS010001888.1:0-87473 GCA_028641055.1 Alopecurus myosuroides
CACAACAAATTCTCATGAGGGTGCACAAAATTGCAATGACCATATTGTTCCTATTGTTTCTATTTCTAATGTGCAACTGCAGGAGGAAATCCCATTGAAAATAGTGCACAAAGTAATCCAGAAAATCAAGTTGAAGAAATTTCGCAAGAAGACGAAAGCAGCACTGAAAATGATGAAGATTGTCCTGAACATTCCTATGATTCGGCGAATTCCGAGGCACCGCGAACTGATGCAGATACGCGTGCATGCACGGGCTCTGCAGCAGCAGCGTCTTCCTCTGCGCGTGGTGGCCACCCGCCTGGGAACATCATGCATGCATCCAATCCACCGTCGGCAGCTGACAGGGACAGCGCGGAAGAGAGCAGCGCGGGAGACAGCACCGCTGACGACGAGCATGCAGCCAACCCGCCATCGCCAGCTGGCGGGGACAACGTGGGAGCACGCAGCACATGTGGGAACAACGATGCGCATGCGTCTGTCTCCCTGTCACCGATGCATTCTTCCACCGCGGGATCTTCTGCGGCCAGTGGCAGTGAGGGCAATTCTGGGAGCGATTCTGAAGCTGAAGCTGAAAGTACAAAATCAAATTGCGAAAATTCTGGAAATTCTTCAGGAAATTCTGATGTCTCTCCACCACTATCACAAAAGAGGTATTCGTAATCCAAAAAAACTTACTGATGGCACTGTGAGGTGGTGTATGTTATCTTCTACAGGTGAACCAAACACACTGTCAGAAGCTATCAATGATTCTTGTTGGCATCAAGCCATGAAAGAAGAATATAGTGCATTGATTGACAACAACACCTGGCATCTTGTTCCTCCAAGCAGCAACAAAAATTTGATTGACTGTAAATGGGTGTATCGTATAAGGAAGAAGGCAGATGGCACTATTGATAGGTACAAGGCACGCTTGGTTGCAAAAGGATTCAAGCAACGATATGGTATTTACTATGAAGACACTTTTAGTCCCGTGGTTAAAATTGCTACTATCAGAATTGTTTTGTCTCTCTCTGTCTCTCATGGATGGAGCTTACGGCAGCTAGACGTCAAGAACGCGTTTCTTCATGATGTTCTGGAAGAGGATGTATACATGAAACAACCACCAGGTTTTGAGGATCCCCACTTTCCGCACTATATTTGCAAACTTGACAAGGCTCTCTATGGATTAAAACAAGCACCACGTGCATGGTATTCTAGGCTGAGCTACAAGCTAGGAGAACTTGGATTTACTGCATCAAAGGCAGATACATCATTATTTCTTTTTGATAAATCAGGTATCACTATGTTTGTTCTGATTTATGTTGACGATATCATAGTCACTGGATCATCTGATCATGCTATTACTGCTCTTCTTCGAGATCTGAATGAGAATTTTGCCATCAAGGACTTAGGTGATTTGCACTATTTCCTTGGTATTCAGTTTAAGAGAACACAGAATGGCCTACTCTTGACACAAGAAAAATATGCTACTGATATTCTTGCTAGGGCTGGCATGAGAGACTGTAAACCTGCCCCTACACCCTTGTCATCTACAGAACAACTGTCTCTTACAAAGGGTACACTTCTTGGTCCTGAAGATAGTACTCAATACAGAAGTCTTGTTGGAGCTCTATAATATCTCACCTTGACACGTCCTGATTTGTCCTTTTCTGTGAATAAGGTTTGTCAGTATCTTCATGCTCCAACTACAGAACACTGGACAACTGCAAAACGCATTCTCAGATATGTGAGAGATACACTGAGTCTTGGAATTACATTCACAAAACCATCATCTACTTTCTTGAGTGCTTTTTGAGATGCAGATTTGGCAGGATGCTTAGAGGACAGACGCTCTACAGGTGGTTTTGCTATATTTGTGGGACCAAATCTAGTTTCTTGGAGTGCGAGGCAACAAGCCACTGTGTCTCGATCCAGTACTGAGGCTGAATATAAAGCTTTAGCTAATGCCACTGCTGAGTTGATTTGGGTTGAAGCACTTCTTAATGAACTTGGAGTAAAGTTACGAGAAAAGCCAACTCTTTGGTGTGATAACTTGGGTGCCACATATCTGTCTGCAAATCCAGTGTTTCATGCACGTACTAAACACATTGAGGTTGATTTTCACTTTGTCAGAGAGGGAGTTGCTGATGATAGACTTGCTATTCGGTTTATATCAAGTGAAGATCAAGTTGCTGATGGTTTCACAAAGACCCTTCCTGTGAGAAAACTTGATGAGTTTAAACGTAATCTCAACCTTTCACAAGGTTTAGATTAAGCGAGGGTGTTAGAGGTTGTAATAGCATTATTATTTTCTATTTTGGTACCGATACGTATGTGTATCGGTATCCTTCCCCTGTACAACTTCGGTCCTTCGTGACCGCCTAATTAACGTGCAATCGAGGGGAGACAACCCACCTCGTTAGACCTAGTTTTTCCACATCGTACCAGAGCTAGTCCACACATCAGGAAAGGACCCTGACGTTGTTTTTGTATGGAAAGGACGGCAAGCACCAAATGTAATTTGATTACTGTAAGTGAAACCTCGTACTTGTCTAGCCCACACATCAGCGAAGGTTACCACTTAACCGAGCGCTCATTCTCATCAGAGCTCAATTTCAGCAATGCTATGAACCTTGTTAGATTGATGGAAAATCAATAGTTTACACAACTCAAAAACTTAGTTACACGTCTAACGATATTTTACTTGTAGCCACGCTGATCTTATAACTTTGAGTTTACACACCTGTTGCTAAATCTCAGTGTAACATGTCCGGTCAATTATAGTAAGAAAAATTCAGTAAAGGTATTTGAAAAGACTCACATGCTTGCAAATATAAAGTTTTTTCTTGATGAAATAAATCTTGTGTAGGCATACGTCTAACAACTTTTCGCTTGTATCCTAAGGTATCCTATAAAAAAAATTGGAATATCACTTACCTTAATAATGAATTCAAGACTTCAAGAATCGTTCTGGAGGCACCAACTCAGAGAGGACGACTCCAACTGAAACCTTTAGTCATGTGCATTACGAATTGTTATGTTAGCTTCCTTGGCTACTCATCGGAACAGTACATAACTACGAATTGCCTAGAGCTCATTTTCTAAGCTAATAGACAATGTTATATGAACCCAAGTAGAAACAATTGCTGGCCTCTCCAGGGACGTCCTTGCTGTGAGAAATTTCCAGAACGAAGTGCTTGAAATCGTGCTTCCTTGCAAAGGTTGGCTGCAGTTCAGGCAATGATGAAGTGATTCTTCACAGGCGACATGCGGAAGGATCAAACCAAAGCTCGTCGTCATCCTCGTAGGCATCTCCATGGTCTATGGATGGCAATACACCTCCAGGCCTGGAAGTTTTTGAATGCTGCAGGTAAAATAGACGCGTGATAACAATACATTTTTGGTTTATCACAATACATTTTTTGCTATGGGATTCTCCAGCGAGCTAGAGTGTTCCAGCCATGTCTTCAGCGAAAATCGAGTCTGCTACTGTAGCAATTTTTTTTTGCTACGGGTCTCCGGTGAGATCTCCGGCGAGCTTTGTCCATTTTTAGTTTTCTGGGACAAAACGTTTTTTTTCTATATAGGAGCAAAAGCGGGTATTTTTTTGCTACCGGAGCAAAAGTGTTTTATTTTTTTGCTACCGGAGCAACATCGGGATTTGGGGGAAGGAGAGACACGTGTCAGCATGGGAACCCGGGGGCTGGAAATTTTGAAACCCCGGGGGATGCCCAGCACGGTCCTTTTAATAATTGCATTCGCAGATAAAAAACTAGGAACTATTAATGATTATGCAGCATAAAGACGTGGACTCTTCAAGTATTTAGTGTGGCAAGCTTTTTTTTCAATGAAGAGTTGAAGATCTTCCAACGGTACAAATAGTTAGATGTGTCCGTTTAGTAAAAACTAACATATGCATGCTAGCTTCCATAAAAAAAAAGAGCTAACTAACTCAATAGCAATAGCAAGTCCGTTTAGGAAAAAAGATGCATACACAAGATATAATGTTGAAATCATTCTTTCACATGGAAAGATAAATATGTACCATGATATCCTGGGTGTAGTGATCTTTCCACGTGAAAGATCGATCGGTAAATTTCTCAAGAAAAGAAACCTGAAGGTAGACAAGGTATGTGTTGACGTGGTCGTGTTGTATACCGGGGCATGAAAAACATGCATTTAAATTGAGGTGGTTTCTCGGGAAAAAAATCGATAGAGACTTTTATATTTCGTTCAAAAGAAGAACTTCCAAATTTTATGTTACTTCAATGAAAAAGAGTAACTGATTGGACAAAAGCTGTACGGTTTCAAGACGGGGCCTTCTACTTTCAAATTAAAACCGTGACATTAAAGAAACCAAACTATGACCGTTTAAAAAAACTAATTACCCTTGATAAGCCGTTTTGTAAAAATTGTACTCATATTTATATTTATGCATGATTGTGAATAAGATTATATTGTTTATTCCTAGATAAAAAATAATATTTTTGTAAACATTGAGTATAGTGTAGATGTACTCACTAGCACACTATGAGTCGACGAGATTCGAGAATTGCATTGGATTGCCGTCGACAGAAAGGTCTGAATGGTCCGCTCATATTCAAAAGATAAATCGAACTTAGTCACTTCTCATATGGCACAGAGCCCGCGATTTCATTAGCTCCACAAACGGTCCATATATAAGAAAATACCAAAAAAAAAAGACAAAGCCAATAGGCTTCGTTCATTGGCATAAGATACAGCCTAACATAACATGCCTAAAATATTATTTATGTCTTTCTCACCTCTTAAAGGTAGAGAATAGTTTCTCGTATGTCCTCAAAATATCAGAATAACTACTCTCCAATAAATTAAAAGATTCCACACATTTCGTACTTATAGACCATAATATATACGATAGTTATAGAATATTATGATTCAGATTTCCTTATTTGTAGTGTATAGGAAATGAAAATTTTAGTTCATAATTATATTCTATATGCTAATGGTAATGCCCTCGCAATATATGGGTGTATAACAGAGGTGTCACGTTAGTCCACATCTTCTAAATTATCGTGCTATTAGATCTCCAATTTATGCCTATATTTTATCATAAGATTATTAGTCACGAGAGGGTAGAACATGGGCTGCCCTGATACCGCTCTATCACCAAGGTGTTTCCAGGATACGGTGTTCTCGCGTCATTCTCGCATGATGCATGCATGGTCGCCATTGGGGGTGCTTTCGTCTGAGCTCCACGATGTGTTCTCTCACGGTATATTTCCAACGGCCCTATTGCCAGCTCGGTTCAAGGTGGGTAGCCCCTCATTCACCTTGCTCTGCGTGGCTCCCCCAGGGCAGTCTCCGGTCTAGCGCTCATCGATGCGATCCTGTTAAGCGTCCATTCCTCGTGGGGAGCGATCTGGATGGTGGTCTAGCTTCGGGACTTTGTAGACTTTAGAGTTGGCGGAGTCCACCATGCTCTACGCAGTTCGGGTTTTGTCATCCAAGGTCGGCGTGTTTTATTGGATGTTGCTACATGAAAAGACAAGGACGCGCCTTAACCACATTGCTTTGTTTTATGCTCAAGACTGTCCGCTCGTCCCCGGTGTGCATAAAGACGTGGGGCATCGTTTTCTGTGCTGCCCACGCTCGCCCCACGTCTTATACATAACTGCCTTATACAACGTCGTCTACGACAACGCCGCTGGGACCACTGGAAATGAGGTTCAGTTGGGGAACACCGGATGCGCTGGCGAGGTCCTCGTCAACGTTCTTCAAGCAGAGGGGGTAGAGATCGTCGGATTGCAACAACCACAGCCATGCACGGTCTGGACGAGACGCTGCGGCTGGAGGAGACCGAAAAGGGGATTGAGAAAGAGAGAACCATGCCATGCGGAAGCGCGTACACCTCCTCGGGTTGTGGATGACGACATGGTAAGATGTGGCTGACGGGACGGCGGTCCCTGCCACAAGAAGGGGGGAGGGGGGTTGACAATGCGGCGCTTTGTGCGCGGCGGGCCTGGAGATGGGAGGTGCAAGAGGGCAGGGAAGGAGGTGGGTGAGCTGCAAGATTCAATCGACGGCGGCGCACACTGCAAGCGACAGAGAGGAAACGTGAGCCACAGGAAGATATGCAGGTCGTGCGGAAGGAGGAAGCGTGAGCCGTTACCACACCGGCGTTGATGTCCTAACTTAGTAACAATGGCTTGTAATTCGCAGGGTCAAGCTGGTACAAATACTAGCACTACTAGCATATTAATTTAACTAGTTGAATTCCTGTGCGTTGCCACGGGCCATCAACGTTATTTCCCATTGTGCATACAAATATTATGCACAACCAATATTCAAATGCTTCCACGCATTGAACCAAGGAAAAGATCATGCGTGCCACATAAGAACAGGAAAGAAAAGTGGCATTTGATCAAATTGATTGATGGTGTAAATTCTTTGCTTATGCTCCCTTGGTCAAATACAAGTTTATTTTTCGAGTTCATCCGCTAGAGGTTGTCAGGCGAGATTCACTTCAAAGTTTCTAATATACACTTTGCCTGTATGCATTAGGGTGTATATCCTGAAAGGTAAACATAACAACTTTCCAAACTGGGAGAAGTCTAACCTGGCACAGATTGCTACAACCTTTTCATTGCTAGCTAATAGGCTAACACCGTGAACTCAAAGAAAACAGAAGATAATAAGGCGAACCTACGAAATCCTGAGACCTCTCATACAATTTCTACTGAATGTTGGTTTCGTGAAGCACATCAACATCATGGTGCAGGAAGCGGCTACATTTTATTTTTTACTAAAGTGCATAATTGAGAAAACTAGGAAAAAGAAACTACACGGCACTTTGTGCGTGAAGAGCCTAGAGCTGGGAGTTGCAAGAGGGCAGGGAAGGAGGTGGGTGAGCCGCAAGATTCAAGCGACGGAGGCGCACACTGCAAGCGACAGAGAGCAACCATGAGCCACATGAAGATATGCAGGTCGTGCGGAAGGAGGAAGCGTGAGCCGTTACCACACCGGCGTTGATGTCCTAACTAAGTAACAGTGGATTGTAATTTGCAGGGTCAAGCCGGTACAAATACTAGCACTACTAGCGTATTAATTTAACTAGTTGAATTCCCGTGAGTTTCCACGGGCCATAAACATTCTTTCCCATTGTGCATACAAATATTATGCACAACCAATATTCAAATACTTCGACGCATTGAAACAAGGAAAAGATCATGCGTGCCACATAAGAACAGGAAAGCAAATTGGCATTTGATCAAATTGATTTAGGGTGTAAATTCTTTGCTTATGCTCTCTTGGTCAAATACAAGTTTATTTTTCTAGTTCATCCGCTAGAGGTTGTCAGGCGAGATTCACTTCAAAGTTTCTAATATACACTTTTCCAGTATGCATTAGGGAGAAGTCTAATCTTTTCAAAGGTAAACATAACAACTTTCCAAATTGAGAGAAGTCTACCCTGGCACAAATTGCTACAACCTTTTCATTGCTAGCTAATAGGCTAACACCGTGAAGTCAAAGGAAACAGAAGATAATAAGGCAAACCTACGAAATCCTGAGACCTCTCATACAATTTCTACTGAATGTTAGTTTTGTGAAGCACATCAACATCATGGTGTAGGAAGCGGCTCCATTTTATTTTTGACTAAAGTGCATAATTGAGAAAACTAGGAAAAAAAACATCATGGCGCTTTGTGCGCGGAGGGCCTGGAGATGGGAGGTGCAAGAGGGCAGGGAAGGAGGTGGGTGAGCTGCAAGATTCAAGCGACGGCGGCGCACACTGCAAGCGACATAGAGGAAACGTGATCCACGGAAAGATATGCAGGTCGTGCGGAAGGAGGAAGCGTGAGCCGTTACCACACCGGCGTTGATGTCCTAACTTAGTAACAGTGGCTTGTAATTCGCAGGGTCAAGCCGGTACAAATACTAGCAGTACTAGCGTATCAATTTAACTAGTTGAATTCCCGTGCATTGCCACGGTTCATCAACATTCTTTCCCATTGTGCAAATATTATGCACAACCAATATTCAAATACTTCGGCGCATTGAACCAAGGAAAAGATCATGCGTGCCACATAAGAACCGGAAAGCAAAGTGGCATTTGATCATATTGATTTAGGGTGTAAATTCTTTTCTTATGCTCCCTTGGTCAAATACAATTTTATTTTTCTAGTTCATCCGCTAGAGGTTGTCAGGCGAGATTCACTTCAAAGTTTCTAATATACAATTTGCCAGTATGCATTAGGGTGTATATCCTGAAAGGTAAACATAACAACTTTCCAAACTGAGAGAAGTCTAACCTGGTACATATTGCTACAACCTTTTATTTGGTAGCTAATAGGCTAACAACGTGAACTCAAAGAAAACAGAAGATAATAAGGCGAACCTACGAAATCCTGAGACCTCTCATACAATTTCTACTGAATGTTGGTTTTGTGAAGCACATCAACATCACGGTGTAGGAAGCGGCTCCATTTTATTTTTGACTAAAGTGAATAATTGAGAAAACTAGAAAAAAAACTTCACGGCGCTTTGTGCGCGGAAGGCCTGGAGATGGGAGTTGCAAGAGGGAAGGGAAGGAGGTGCGTGAGCTGCAAGATTCAAGCAACGACGGCGCACACTGCAAGCGACAGTGAGGAAACGTGAGCCACAGGAAGATATACAGGTAGTGCGGAAGGAGGAATCATGAGCCGTTACCACACCGGCGTTGATGTCCAAACTTAGTAACAGTGGCTTGTAATTCGCAAGGTCAAGCCGGTACAAATACTAGCACTACTAGCGTATTAATTTAACTAGTTAAATTCCCGTGCGTTGCCACGGGCCATTAACATTCTTCCCCATTGTGCATACAAATATTATGCACAACCAATATTCAAATAATTCGACGCATTGAACCAAGGAAAAGTTCATGCGTGCCACATAAGAACAGGAAAGCAAAGTGGCATTTGATCATATTGATTTAGGGTGTAAATTCTTTTCTTATGCTCCCTTGGTCAAATACAAGTTTATTTTTCTAGTTCATCCGCTAGAGGTTGTCAGGCGAGATTCACTTCAATGTTTGTAATATACACTTTGCCAATATGCATTAGGGTGTATATCCTGAAAGTTAAACATAACAACTTTCCAAACTGAGAGAAGTCTAACCTGGCACAGATTGCTACAACCTTTTCATTGCTAGCTAATAGGCTAACACCGTGAAGTTAAAGAAAAAAGAAGATAATAAGGCGAACCTACGAAATCCTGAGACCTCTCATACAATTTCTACTGAATGTTGGTTTTGTGAAGCACATCAACATCACGGTGTAGGAAGCGGCTCCATTTTATTTTTGACTAAAGTGAATAATTGAGAAAACTAGGAAAAAAACTTCACGGCGCTTTGTTCGCGGAAGGCCTGGAGATGGGAGGTGCAAGAGGGCAGGGAAGGAGGTGGGTGAGCTGCAAGATTCAAGCAACGACGGCGCACACTGCAAGCGACAGAGAGAAAACGTGAGCCACATGAAGATATACAGGTAGTGCGGAAGGAGGAATCGTGAGCCGTTACCACACCGGCGTTGATGTCCTAACTTAGTAACAGTGGCTTGTAATTTGCAGGGTCAAGCCAGTACAAATACTAGCACTACTAGCTTATTAATTTAACTAGTTGAATTCCCGTGCGTTGCCACGGGCCATCAACATTCTTCCCCATTGTGCATACAAATATTATGCACAACCAATATTCAAATACTTCGACGCATTGAACCAAGGAAAAGATCATGCGTGCCACATAAGAACAGGAAAGCAAAGTGGCATTTGATCATATTGATTTAGGGTGTAAATTCTTTTCATATGCTCCCTTGGTCAAATACAAGTTTATTTTTCTAGTTCATCCGCTAGAGGTTGTCAGGCGAGATTCACTCATAAGTTTCTAATATACACTTTGCCAGTATGCATTAGGGTGTATATCCTGAAAGGTAAACATAACAACTTTCCAAACTGAGAGAAGTCTAACCTGGCACAGATTGCTACAACCTTTTCATTGCTAGCTAATAGGCTAACACCGTGAAGTCAAAGAAAACAGAAGATAATAAGGCGAACCTACGAAATCCTGAGACCTCTCACACGATTTCTACTGAATGTTGGTTTTGTGAAGCACATCAACATCACGGTGCAGGAAGCGGCTCCATTTTATTTTTGACTAAAGTGAATAATTGAGAAAACTAGGAAAAAAAAACTTCACGGCTCTTTGTGCGCGGAGGGCCTGGAGATAGGAGGTCCCAGAGGGCAGGGAAGGAGGTGGGTGAGCTGCAAGATTCAAGCAACGGCGGCTCACACTGTAATCGTTAGAGTGGAAACGTGAGCCACAGGAAGATATGAAGGGCGTGCGGAAGGAGGAAGCGTGAGCCGTTACCACACATGCGTTGATGTCCTAACTTAGTGACAGTGGCTTGCAATTCGCAGGGTCAAGCCGGTACAAATACTAGCACTACTAGCGTATTAATTTAACTAGTTGAATTCCCGTGCGTTGCCACGGGCCATTAACATTCTTTCCCATTGTGCATACAAATATTATGCACAACCAATATTCAAATACTTCAACGCATTGAACCAAGGAAAAGATCATGTGTGCCACATGAGAACATGAAAGCAAAGTGGCATTTGATCATATTGATTTAGGGTGTAAATTATTTGCTTATGCTCCCTTGGTCAAATACAAGTTTATTTTCTAGTTCATCCGCCAGAGGTTGTCAGGCGAGATTCACTTCAATGTTTCTAATATACACTTTGCCAATATGCATTAGGGTGTATATCCTGAAAGGTAATCATAACAACTTTCCAAACTGAGAGAAGTCTAACCTGGCACAAATTGCTACAACCTTTTCATTGCTAGCTAACAGGCTAACACCATGAAGTCAAAGAAAACAGAAGATAATAAGGCGAATCTACGAAATCCTAAGACCTCTCATACAATTTCTACTGAATGTTGGTTTTGTGAAGCACATCAACATCATGGTGTAGGAAGCGGCTCCATTTTATTTTTGACTAAAGTGCATAATTGAGAAAACTAGGAAAAAAAAAACTTCACTAAATCGCAAAATTGAACAAATACCAAAAATATGGGATGTAGACGAAAACAAAGATGATAAAAAGATTGTAAACAATGAAGGATGGATAAAATAGTTTTATGAATAAATTTTACTTTTGACTCTGAACAAAGATTACAAACGACATATCATGCTCTCGTGGCTGAAAAGAAATAATAGATTACGTTATATCTGACCCCGTGTTCTACATTGCAGCTTATTGGTGCACATATCTTAGCTCAACACCCAAAAGAACAAATAGTCATTACATATTTAACAAAAATTAAAAACCCTTCTCCTATCAATTCAAGCGGAAAAGATCTAAAAATTCCATTGCTTCTGTTGCTTCTTCCGATGACGAATTACAAAGAATGGTCAGACTGTATGATAGACTATTTGAAATGAATGGGACATTAAAGGAAAAAAACCACGAAGAATGTTCAGCTGTGACTTCTTCATTTCCTGTTCATCTCTGCAGAAAACGTGGCTGTTATAATCTGGCCATTTTCCCATAATGCGTGCATGAATGGTTCAACCTGTACATTTTGCGAACTTTTCAGCAAAAACAAGCATCCTAAACCGGTTTACATGGCTAACAGTGAACAGTTGAGAACGTGGGATTTTGAATAAAGAACTTTTAGTTGAAACACCTGATTCCCATGTCAAGCCACAGGAAAGTGAATGAAACATTTTGAATCAAAACACCGTTTCCTAAGCTCTTGTCCCACAACAGATTTTTTTTTCCGTAGATTGTTTCATTGTCAGTCGCAACCTAGCCTTCAAGCAACATAAATATGACACCTTTTGCAGCAATATTTTTCAGTCGATTAATTAGATAAACATACTTATGACCACGAGTTGCGATGGTAATTTATATATGCGCCTCAAGAGTGTGCGATAGGGTGGAGCGGAACTTGGGATGCAGCCAGCGTTGAAGTCGTGTTCCGAGAGCCTGATCAGCGTAATGGATCCCTAGATTAGACACACTGAACATTATTTGAAATGAAATAAAAAAAAAGATAATCCAGATAATATGTCTAAACCTATATTTCTGGACGTATGCACAAGCACAAAACCACCTATGAAAGTTACCATATCATGATAATGTATGGCTCCATGTTGGACCCTTTCATTGGAATTTATCACTCAAGAGAGAAATAGCTGTTATAAACAAAGCAAGGAGTAAGGTATGCACTGGATAGCCAAGACTGAAAAATTAAAGATGGTATGTATTTAAATAGTGCATGACACCTTACAGGCTTAATCATTGTTATTTCAGTCATATGCACGACCAAGAAATTACATGTATAAATGAAGATATAAGGCAGGCAACATGGAAAGGTTGAGATACCTAGGCAACACCTTAGGTGCATGAATTCCATATGGCCCGGTGCAACTCAAACCAGGGGCGACGGGAAGGAACATTCGGCCAACATCAACGCCCTTTCATCCACATCAACGCCCTCAACCATCTTCCCCCTTCATCCTTGCTCGCCACCATCTAGAGGACCAAACATTGATATTGCGGTATTCTTTGGCCATGCACTGAAACAATTGAAATTTAAATATAGGTGTTTTAGAAAAATAGAAGCTCTCAAAAAGGGTCCTAAAGTTAATTTTTTAAGGAAATATGTTACAATTTACTATGAAGATGCTATCCAACCGGAAATTGCACGTATTCCCATGTGATTTCATTGGCGGCCTAAAGTACACTGATCCCACTTTAAAGTCATTCCAAATATTTTGTACTAAAATCAACACATTAAATTAGTTAGATCACTACTAGATATCCCCAAATAGCCAAGGGGTAACTTACCTTCGGTCATTTATGTTCACCGTCGGTTACACATATATCCGACGGTGCACCGTCGGATATCTCCCGTCGGTGATGCTCGGTGGGCCATTGCTCGAATGGCCGACGGTACTATCGGATATTATGATGACCTACGGTACAAAGCCGAGAGTGGGCTATGGGATATGTCTTGGTGAAGGACGCCTCATCATGTTATGCCGGTGATTATAGCCGACTGTTCACCATCAGTCATGTATTTACTGACAGTTTTTTCTACCGTCGGCATTCACAACGGTCTACGGTCTATCTGTACCGTCAAAGATTATTATAGCCTACAGGGCAAATGACACTGTCATTTAACATAATAACCGACGGGCCAAAGAACCCGACGGTATCTCACACCGTCGGGCATGATTATTGATGAGTGGGCCATAAAACCATTGATATTTTTGTTGCCGAGGGATTTTGGTCTCAGCCATATAGATTACACGTGGTTTTCTAATATAGTTAAAACTGAAACAAATGGTTGCACAAGGCGCACAAATCTCACTATCAGAAGATTATTTTACAACTATGTGCATTTCAATACATTTGGTAGAAATGACAGAACATGAATTATATCAATCACAATCTGATAATGTATTCCAAACCTAACAAGAGTCGCATCCAACTCATATTAATCACTAACGAACCATTGGAAGAGAAAAATGTATTGTTGAAAATATTTTGCATAAGACAACTGGTCCAAAAATATCAAGCACAAATTCTATCTTGAGAAGTTCGCTTCGTTAAATGACTTGAAGACTGTTCTATTATCATGCTCATCGCCGGAGATACGTCCCCATCCAGCATTGCTTCACACTCCCTACAATATTTACCAAAATATTAGTAAGAAAGATGGAAATGAGAATCATAAGGGAAACACATAAAAACAACCCGAATAAGATGGCAATTAACTCCTATAATAAAAATGGAGTGAAAAGTGTCAACCATAAAAGTAACCGCTATAATAAATCTAGTCTAACAAGACAGTTGTGTGTCTACCATCCAGAACCTTTACATCTAATATTGATGTGAACCAAAGAGAAGTAGCTAGTATATGATCAAGTTACACCCATAGATTAGATCATGAGATATCTACATGCGTTGTTGCACCAATAGAATTTCTTTTTTCTTGCGAACTGTATCAATAGGATTGCAATCAGAAAAGTTATGAAGTACAGTCACAACACACGAGGAAAAAATACTCGGACAGGGAAAGGGGGACGGCCATAGAGAGATAGAGAGGATCAGAGATGGATACCTTGGCCACACGCGCTGCGTGTTATTTGATCCTTCGTTGCAGTGGAATTCATTGCAGTGGATTTTCGGTCAGGGTAAAATCCTAACGACCTCACAAGCCTGAAGGCAACCAACGTGTAACAATTTCCGTGGGCACTATTTATAGATTTGAACCTTAAAATATGGATCAGCACACAATCGTCCAGAAGGTACATGAAGGCAGGTTGGTTGCCGACCGACAGACATGCATGCTCCAGGGGCGTCTTCTTGCCTATACCGCAGATGCACAACACATGAGCAGAAGAGTTGATGCAGTCAGCCATCGATCCATAATAAGGATAATTTACTGATGTTGTGGATCAAAGGGGTCGAAGAGATTGATTACTTGGGGACATGTCCCACATGTTACGTCCAGCTCCAGCGTCGACAAGGTAGCGGCAGGCGGCGAGCGTCGACAAGGTAGCGGTAGCGTCGAAAGCGTTCATGCCACGGTAGCTGGTGGCGGCCACGATGGCATCGACCGCTCCGCCCGGTTCGTGTCCATGCTCCTTGATCCCTTGATCTCTGCATGTAGGCATTAACCGCACGATTCGACGCCCCGCACGGACGCAACAAATCGATCAGCCCTGAACAAAGCAACGAAAAAATGGAACCCTTTTGCACATCGCACGCGGTTGAGCGATGAGAGAAGATTTAGATTGACCTTGAGCTGGCGGACGGTGAAGCGAGAGATCTGCTCGCTTCTGCTCTTCCTTCGGCGACGGCTACCTAGGGTTTCTCCTCTAACTCTGGTGCAAGGGGAGGGGAGGGAGGGAAAGGAGGAGACGGCAGACTTTACTGAACTAATAGGGGTGTGGCCGCGTGGGTGGTCTCGTAGCGGGAATATTTTGGCGTTCGCACGAAAAAATCAAAATTGCCCACTGCACGATGCTGTGATTAGGATAAATAATCGTGGAATAAGATCTTAATTCTCGTATAACTAAAAAATCCAGCGTGTAGAAAAATGGGTCAACTTAATAAATAGAACTTTATTTTTCCTATATAACCGAAAATCAACTTTTTTCTCGAAACAGGATTTCGTCCCACTTTATAAATAAATCAAACGCTCACAACAGTCGTGATGCCCGAAACGGGCGGCCCCGAACACTGCCAACTGACCTAGCAAATTAAGTTGGCTTAACTTGCATGTGAGTATCGTGATGGAGCGAGATACGTGCAGGAAAATTTGTACGGGCTTGGACGAAGCCAGACTTGTAACCATTGTTATACGTATGCTCCAAGTTGATCGATCTTATCTTGAAGATTTTAAAGGCGGTGTTCCCGCAATACGTGTGGGATTGAAACGGAACCAACCGTCCCATGTTTGCTGGCTATATAAGCTGGCCACAAGGAATGCGGAGAAAAATGGAGGCCGCCACAAGAACACTCATACAACAACAGAGTCAGCTTGAGACCCTATAGCAGAGGCAATCTCTAGATTGCATCTGGAGAAGAAGAGCCATCTCGTACACACAGGCGAGACTTGCCGAGAGCTTGTGCGTACGTACACGAGCTCCCGCCGGCGAGACGATCGTTCCGACGCGAAGACATTCTAGCTAGCGGAGATGGCGGTCATCTTCCCCAATGGTGAGGATCCATGCTAATCAATCTTGTTGTTGTTTGCTGTTGGAATTTTGGCCCAAATATGATTCAGCCTATTTTAGTGCTCTTCGAATTACTGAAAATCCTAGAGGCCCATGTGACCCATTCGTGTATGGCAAGAGGTAGGACAAATGTTTAGTCCCACATTGCTAGTTGAGTGGAAGTTTTACCTGTTTATAAGGGAGGCATTTCCACTTGTTGTATGAGCATGAGAAGGAGATGACTACACGCGCGCTCCGCCGCCCGCCTCGCCTCGTCACGACGCACGCGCGCCGCGGGTTGCGGGAATGCCTCCCTCTCTTTATTTTGCCATACATGTGAATTAGAATATGAACAAGCGCAAGAATCTGAAACGTTTTGCTCAGTGGGTTTTGATTACGAAGGCTGCTCAGCTTCGGCTGCGGCCTGTCTGCCTTCCCGACTCTTCGTTTCATCTTCTCGCGTGGCCTGTTCGGCTCCTGCTCTGTGCCTATAAAACAAGAGGTCGATCCTCTCCAGAGAAAGGCACAACAGATCCACACCTCTGCCTCATATTTCGAGCACTGCGCCACCGATCAGGACATCTCCATCCTGTGCCGCGGCGTGCACCGCGGGACGGGATAGTATGCCTCCGGAACCGCGTCTCTTCGGATCCTGTACGGGAGAAGGACGATAAGGTTTTTGGGGAGCGCTGCGGCGCAACTATTGGCATCATCGTCATCACGGACACCGATGACTACTTCCCGAACGACGACTTCTTCCACGTCGACAACCTCTTCGGCGACAAGTCTGACGTGCCCAACGTCAACGGTTCTTCGTCTGCACCGTATGTGTTCATATTTTTGCTTCATGTCTCAATACATGTTCTTCTAGTACCGATCTATTTGAATCTGTCTATGTCGCGTTTTCATGCAAATCATATGAATAGTTTATTTCTAGTTGTTCTAGCCATATGTTGTTTATCTTTTCCATGGATTAAATCATTTGGAAAATTGCTCATATATTTAACATTTGCATCTAGCTAGCACGGTCATGGCTACCCTGCCCGAGCTGCCGACTTCTACCTCTATGACGATGATGGTGTCGGGCTGCTGGCGTGCTAGCCCGGCACGATCTCCGCCTCCGCGAGGACGCTGTCGTCTCTGCGATGAGGTCATCGCGGCTGCGGGCGTGTATCTGTTGTTGTTCTCACCATGACGGGCTGCCGGTGAGCAGCCTGACATGATCTCTATCTTCACGATGGCGTCGTTGTGGTTGCGGCCTGCTACCCAGCGCTGTCACCACCTTCATCAATGCACGGCGTCCTTGGGGACGCCGGCGTGCGGCCCGCTTCTCCATCTCCACGTGGACGTCAGGCTGCCGGTGAGCGGCCCGGGGCTTCTACACCTCCGCGGCGGCGGCATTGCAGCGCCCTGACTAGGGCCGTCCCGTGCACGACATGGTCGGGGATGTCGGCGCCATCTTCTTCTTCACCAGATCGTCGGCGGGTAGCCGTGGCTGTACTCACCGGAACGACGACATCGGGCTGCTGGTGAACAAACCTGGCGGCATCTCTACTCCCGTGGCGGTGGCATAGTGGTTGCTAGCGTGTAGCCAAGGGCCGTCGCCGTCTCCATGTCTTTGGTGACCGCCGTCATAAACATGGTGTCATCTCCTCCTCTGCGATGAACTCCTCGCGGCTGCCGGCGTGTAGACGCGGTCGTGTTTACCATGATGACAAGGTCGGGCTGCCGTTTGGCGGCCTGATGAGATCTCTACCTCCGACGGCGTAGTTGCGGTGGCGGTTCCATTGAATGAATAACGGATCCGGATCCCAAGAACAATAAAGCTTTGGAATAAGCATGAGTGATCAAATGAAATAAAGCAGCTTGAGCGCACCGGCCGTCGCCATCTCCATCCATGCGTAGTGTCTTTTCGGGGCGCCGGCGTGCAGCCCGGTGCTTCTCCATCTCCACGGCAACGTCATCTAGTTGCTAGCTGATGGCTCGATATGACGGCACCGGGGCTGACGAGACGCAGCCTAGTCGTCGATCCGCAACTCCACGACTCATCACCAGTCCGATCTCGTTTTTCCTATCTTTTGCTTTGAGGCTAAGACGCCGCTGTGGCTGTAGATAGTCATGCGCATCACATAGTTGCGCTGCTACTGGCCACACACATGCACGGCTGTGGCGTATCTTGTACGCCCGCCAACACACGGTCTCCATCAGCCGGCCGCGCTGTCGTCCACAATCGACGCCACCCGGCTCTCAGGATGTACATGGACATGGACGTCCGCCTGGCCGCTTGGTCCATGCCGCTCCAAAAGACCAAACGGCTAAACGGATGGGCCGTCCAAATTAGGCGGGCCGGGTAGACAACGTCCGCTAAGCCGCTACCATCCGCATCCGCAAGTACTGCAATCTCGCAGCCTAGCTGCCGGCGCTCTCTTTGCCCAAATCAGATGTTGAGTAGGAATAAAACGTCCATGCCCCAGCTCGCCGCCGCCGTCGGCCGGAGCCGTGCTTGTCTCCGCCTAGCTCCTAGCTCGGGGCTGTCTCTACTCTGCTGGTCGTCGCCTGCAATCGCTCGTCTCCGGCTAGATCAGCTTTCGAGTAGGAAGAAAAGGGCCGCCCAGATCCCTCGTCCACCCGCAGCTTGTCACCGCCGTCGAACCAGAGCCGCCCTTTGTCTCTCCCAGCTTCCAGTTCAAGACCTGCTGCACCCTGTTGCTCGTCGACACCCAGCCCCTTCCCATCGGGACCTGGTCAACTCGGCTCCGTTGCGAGCATGAATGGTCCAAATATCCAGTCACTACGGGAGAGGAGAACTTTGCCGTGTGTCCTGCTCTTTACCGTGTGCTGGATGTCGGGCACACAGCGAAGAAATCTTTGCCGTGTGCCGACACACGGCAAAGAATTGCACACGGTTAAGACTATGAAAAACACACGGGAAAGAAAAGAGCACGGCAAAAATTACCGAATGCGCACGGCAAAGATAGCCAGACGGCAAAAAAAATTGAGCCAAACGGAATAGCGAGCGGGTCAGTCATGGCCGTTCTCTGTGCGCACTGATTGGTTGGAGCAGGTTTCACGCGGATAACTATCCGATGGCTCGGATGGTTTCTGAAGAAACACACAATCCGTGGCTCTTCTTGCATGTCTCTCTCATTGGTCCTTGCTTGGAGACATAAGGATGACACAAGCAGCTGGCGTCATGTGCTTGGCCCTCTGGTTATCCCCGTGCGCACATCTCCTCTCTGCTCCACTGCTCCGTTCATGGCCGCGAGCTCCTTTAGTCCTCCCACCGGCGACGACCTCCATCACTTCTCCATGGCCGGCAACCTCCTCCACTCCTCCTCCCGCCGGCGACTACCTCGGTGTTCGCAGCGACCAGCTCTCCCTTTCCGGCTGCGCGGCCTCGCCACCGTCCTGGCGCCCTCGCAGGCCGTCTCCTTCCTCGGCCACCGCCATCTCGCCGTTGTCGACCTTCTCCTTCCTCGGCCACCGCCATCTCGCCGTTGTCGACCTTCTCCTTCCCCGGCCACCATCCTTGCGCCCTCGCCGTCTGCGGCGTCGTTCGAGCCGGACCGCGTCTCGGCGCCACCTCCCGCACCTCCAACCTAGACGTCATGGACAATCTCCATCGCCAAGGAGCTCGAGCAGAAGCTTGTCGTGACCGAGAACGCGTTGGCGCCGCCGGCCGCCGCCCTTGTTGACCTTATCCATGGACACAACTCGTCGTCGACCTCGCAGCGAGGACACTGCCCGGAGGACGCCGCCTCCCTTCTCGACGACCTCCGCCATGAACACTGCTCGCCGTCGACCTCGTGGCGACGACGCTACCCGAAGGACGCCGGCCGGCTGTCCTGGGTGCGCGACATTTTTTTAGATGGCATAAGCTCTTTGCCGTGTGGAAGTTTACCACGGCAACGACCCGCTCGCTGTCACCGTCCGTCCATCATCGTCAAGTAACAGTGGATCCCACCCAGCAGCGTTGCCGTGTGCCCGACATAAGCCACACGGCAAAGAGAACGCTACCGTGCAAAAGGCTGCCGTGTGCGCTTTGCCGTTTGCGACACACGGTAAAGACGTTACTGTGTGTTTTTAGGCCTTTGCCGTGTGTTTTTGGCACACGGTAAAGAAGCGCTCTCCCATAGTGAGTAGAGGATATTGCACAAGAGCTTGTCTGATTCAACTAGTACAAAGATGCATGAAGCCAAAGGATACAGGGATGTAGCGGACGGACAGCGGTGTCCGCTGGACACAACGGCCAAACGAATAAGCGGAGGCGGACTCCGCTAACAATATAATTAAACCAACGGACGAAGCCGAATGAGACGGACAATCCGTGGACATGTCCGCCCCCAACCTGACCCGACTCCTTGCCTTTTGCGTCGTCGGCGGTATGCATCATATGCAGCAAAGGAAATCTGTTCAGGCCATGGGCCCATATAGGGGTGGGAACTGGTAGAAATTGAAAATTGAAAATTGAAAAGGATAATCGAGAAATTGAAAATGAAAGTGGTAAATATCCGAATCCAAACAACAAAGAAATGGAAATGGTAAATATCCGTATTCGTTTTTCCAAATACAAAACAAATGTGGTATTGAATTTTGAACAAAATATGGATATGGAAATGGATATATCCGTATCCGAATAAAATTATAAAATTATGTTAGCCAGTTTTGGCAAACCTAGTATGATACTCCCTCCGTCCCAAAATATAAGGCGCCCTTTAATTTCGGGGGTCAACGACGTCCAACTTTGACCATGATTTGTCCTTACAATATGTTTACAAAATTAGTATAAATATATATGAAATGGAAGAATTTTACAACACGATTTCAACGATACTGTTTTTACATTCTCAATCCATATAATTTATAATTTATTGGTGGTCAAAGTCGAGCATCAAAGACCACCATAAAAATAGCGCGCCTTGTATTTTGGGATGGAGGGAGTATGATGATTAACCAACCTAAAAGAGTATGAAAGTGGGTAAATGTGTTTTTCCATGATTGAACTTTAAACCATCGTGTATTATACATCCATACTTATATTTATACCGTTTAATACTTGACTCGATATAAGACATAACTGTATTATTTCCTTATATTCGTATCCGTTCCGAATTTAGAAAATATACGATCCGCATTCGTATTCGAGTAACATCCGCTCCGCATTCGTATCTGATAATATCCGTATCCGTATTCGCATTCGTTTTAAAAATATGGAAAAGGATGTGGGAAGGGCACTATCCGATCCACATCCGATCCGTTTCCACCCCTTAACACGCGTACACCCGACGCTTGCTATGTGCACGAGCATGCACGCCGGTACAAGTCATGTGATCATACCTCGTGTGGGTGTTCTCCAAAGTGCCGTACGTGTATGGGCTTGCATGGACGAGCGACGTTACCTAGCTGGTGCAGTGCATGTGTCTAGCGTGTGCTAGTATGCAACGACATGAAGATCAACATATATGAGGCAGCGGCTTCCTGCCGTGCCGCTCGTGTACCCGTTCACCCTCTCTCTGGGTGTTGCCGGTCCAATATCCTCCGACGCGCACAAGCCCGCTATCACCATGGGCGGCGCACTCGACAACATCTTCCGGATATGCATGCTCAAAGTGATGTTGTCCGTCTTTCTCCATCATCTCCAATTAAGACCACGTCTACTTCCGCGGGGTGTACCCCTCGCACTTACGACGGAGCTGCAAAGCCGTCACGACGTCCACGCCAAGTATTACCATGCATGCTACCACGACTTCAATCACTTCAACGCCGCACGAGACCACTGGCGGAACTAGGAATCAAGCTTAAGGGGGGACAAAGATGGTAATCATCCATTAGAGGGGGCCAATATGCTAGTTTTCACTAAAAATATTTCTAAACAGTCTTATCTGTCTAAAAATTAGCTTGATGCTGCATGCATAGGGGGGCCAAGGCCCCTGCTCGTCCCCCCTAGTTCCGCCACTGCTCGAGACGGACGAGGCAAGACGGCGAGACGGGCATGGCCGGAGCAAAGGCCATGCTATCTACGACACATGTACACACTAGTACACGTACTTCGCCGGCGACAACACACACCACCACCACCACCATGCATGAAGAACGCAAAGCGAAGACTGAAGACGACGACCAAGCAGCTTAATCAGAGGTGTCTCGTGGTCCTTCCGCGGGAGTAATTAACCGGGAGCTTTCCGAGGGCCCCGGAAACCAGGAGACCACAATCGGCTAGTATCTTGGCCGCGCCAGCAGGCCATGGAGCGCACATGTGTAATATTTGTGTATTAGTCATTACGATTAATGATACAATGTTCCTCTCTTTTATTTTTGTGTACTTTGTACACTGGCACGCCCGCGTTTTTTACTTTTTGTAGTCCCTCGGCGTATGAGAGATACACATTGCTCTTTTCTTATCAAGAGCGTTTCATTTTGTATTTCTCGTGTCAAACAACGAGCACGATAGGGTGTTATTTATATTAAGATAAAGAAAAACTTCGGACGAAGCGAAGCGAGACCTGTCGCTGGAGTCTTGGTACGAGTTGTTACCGAGTTGGAGTTTGATTCACCCTTGCCGACCTAGTTTGGTCAGGACTACCTTTAGATACCTCGTGTCAGCCTCCGTTCGGGATAAACCACTCATCATAAATCGGGCACGTGTAGTAACCTCACCCGAAATAGTGAAGTATTGCTGGCCAGCGTCTGTGTTTTTTCTCTTCCTTGTTGGAAGGGTATTTCACGTTAAAATTCGGTGTCCCCGTTGGTTTTGATCTTGCTTACTTTATCATTGTTCTGGTATTGCGTGTAACAAGTGTATCAGAGCACTGTTTCATATTAGGGTTTCGAGATGGCATCGATGAAGTTTCATCTACCGTTACTGGACTACAAGACGAGGTTTTCTCCGTGGCAAATCAAGATGTGTGCAGTTCTATCGCAAACATCAGAACCCGACGAGGCGCTGGATGCGTTCTGGAATAAGGAAGCGAGCAAGTAAACTTTCGAGGAGAAGCGCAAAGATCGTAAGGGTTTGTCGTTGATTCAACTTCATCTATCTAATGATATCTTGCAATAGGTGCTGCAGGAGAAATCCACAGCAGCGTTGTGGGTCAATCTGTAATCTATCTGCATGTCAACGGATCTAACCAGCAAGATGCACGTAAAGATGAAGTTGTTCTCTCTCAAGATGCAAGATGTTGGTTCAGTGATAAATCACTTGTCGATCTTTAAGGAGACCGTGGTCGACCTAGTGCCGATGGAGGTAAAATATGAGGATGAAGATTTATCTCTTTTGTTGTTATGTTCGCTGCCTAGATTTTTTACAAACCTGCGGGATACCATACTATTAAGCCGCGATGAACTAATCCTTGCGGAAGTTTGTGAGACCCTGCAGACCAGGGAAAAGAAGAAAGTTATGGTGCAGTCTAACGCATCGTTTTAAAAAAAAACACGGAATATAGCTCTATATTTGGAATTTATAATGTTGTTTGTGTTTCGTCAATATAGGCTGGCCATAAATTTCTGACAAGACAATTTGGTACTTGCCTTGGAGGCAATGAATGATGGTGATGGAGGGCACACTCTGGCTGATGGAAACGTTGCTATAGTTGTGCCTCATTGAATCCTTCTTAACGCAATGGGGAAACAACGTTTAGAATAGTAAAGATTTTTACTTTGTGACAACACTTACGATGTTTGTTGCAACTTTACCATCTAAGGCTCATCTAGTTATTCCGTCATTGTTTTGGAGTATCTTAGATATAATATATGAACACACTCAAAACGAAAAATTATGACATATAACTCCGTACGGCAGCAAATGAGACGTGGGTGTAGCTACACCCGGTAGTAGAAACCATTTTCCCTATATATATATAATTCTTTTTTCAAAATGGGTAGAAAATCTATCCTTTGAATCCATAGATACAGACCGCTTTTATTTAAAAGTAACATTCACACGCAACAAAAGGGTTCCGCAACGTGACATATCACGGATGCTACAGTATCGAAACATGAATCGACCATTAAAACAGGGAAAAAAAATCGACTAAACAACTTGTACATGATTAGCATGGCGCGAGGCATCCCTGCTGAAAGTATCCCGAGCGACCATCAGCAGCCATGTATACCCTATATTAAATGGATTCTGATGATCCCGCGGGAGAAGGTAAGCTCGTGACACAATCTAATGTGTAGCCATGTGAAAGACCTGAATGAATATCTCCGATCTGCCACACCTGCTCCATTAGTGTTGCATCAGCTCACCGGAACACTTTGCAAAGTAAAAACACGTTATCTTTTCACTAGTTATGTTGAAAATTATCATCCATTTCTCTAGCACCTCCACAAATTTTAATTTCAGTATTGTTCCAATAACCTCGAGAGTTGAATATTTGACTCCGCTATGTACTAATTAATTTAGGAAACACTACAAATATGGAAAAATGCGTGTAGGTGTGAAATCAAAATCATACTATGTGAGGAAGACTGAACATAATTAAACTAGTCAAATCATGTGCGACGTTTCATCTCGATGGAACATGCAGATTGTTGAATTTCCGGTCTCACTGAGCCAGCTTAGGCCAAGGCTCCATCTAGCTCAACAACTGACAGCACAAGCTACACTAGTGGAAACAGGGGCATTAGTCCCGGTTCGTAGGCCCCATTTGTCCCGCTTGTGCAACCGGGACGGGGCATCCGGGACAAATACCCCTCCCCTTTGGTCCCGGTTGTGCCAGGACCCGGGACAAATGGGGCTGACCACGTGGCCCGTGCGATGGATCCTGGCCAGGGCTATTAGTCCCGGTTCGCAATACGACCCGGGATGCATGCCCCTTCTGCCGCGGCAGGGCTTTTTCCCTTTTCTCTGCCGCGGCAGAAATTTACAATTTTCGTTTTTTTGGCCCCCAGACCTCCGGGCGGGCCCTCCCCGGACCTCGAGAAGAGAGGAGTCTCGGTGGACCCTCCACAGAGCTCCCGGATCGCACGAGTGAATAAATATATAAATCAGAATAAGAAACACTTATATTACGGAAGCAAAGTATATCGAGCATATTACATGACCGATGGAGTGTAATACAAAATCAAACTAAGTTCCAATCGGACGCAAAGTACTCTCCATTTACGTTTAAGACCTCTGCATCTAAGAAGCCCGCAATTTCCTCCTGAATTGCTCGTATGCGGTCCCTTGGTAGAAGACCGTCCCGAAGCCGTTCGATCTAATATAAAGAAGAGTGGTCAATATAGATAGTAACTAAAATAGATAGCAATAAGATGAATTGACGACTAACGTACATGAAGTTGCTTTAAATTTCTGCCCGTGGGAGATGTCGTCTGACGAATGAACTCGCAAACGTAGTATCCACACAAGTTATTCCCGTCTCCTTGTTGCAAGCACTTTACGAGAAGATTGTTTCAATCAAAATAATAATTTGTTGGTCCGTGGCTAGGTATTGGTCCCGGGTCGTGCCACAAACCGGGACCAATGCCCATGCGCGTGCCACGTGGCATGTGGCTAGGTATTGGTCCCGGGTCGTGCCACAAACCGGGACCAATGTCTCCCCACGAACCGGGACAAATGCCCCCAGGTGGTTTCTGCTGCCTGGGGCAATCGAACCGGGACCAATGCATATCTTTGGTCCCGGGTTTTTGTGCAACCGGGACAGATGCCCCCAGGCCCCCTGGACGAAAGGGGTTGTTTCCACTAGTGCTAGTTGGCTCAACGACACAGAGAGCTAGCCATTGGAGGGCCTATTTAGCAACCCAGCAACTCTTGGCGGCACAGCATTTTCGTCTATGTTGCCTCCTATGTAGTATTGCATGGGTTCCGGTCCGATCCAGCGGGGACTGGCTCGAAACGGCCAGCTTCCCTCAGCTCATTCCTGATCTTAGTCGAGCTGTACTCCAACCGAGCAATGCGGATTTCAGGACCAACCAAAAAATTTTAGGCCGCCATGCATGTTTTAGTGTTGTAACGGGGTTCGTCGGTTCCTGGTTGCCTCCCAAGCCTATTTAGATAGATATGAAGGATATACCAGGAGTCATGGGAGAGGAACAACATGTTGAGTATACAGTTGTTGCTTGCTACTTCCCACACAAACTAACACTAGCCCTTTGCAATATATAGTGGGAAATGACTGCTTCTCTTCCATTAATTTCATGCCAACCAATATTTCTTTAAACAACCTATGCACGTACTGGGCGATGCCCTGTAGCTGGTTAGTTAGAGGCAATTAGAGAACCTGTGACCTATTCATATGTGCATTCTTTTAATACTTCCACTGACAAGTGAAGCACATACGTATAAAACTATGAGATTGGATTGGTTCGGTGTATCCCTCTCGGGTTGCCTGGCTTCTCATTATATAGCCACGAAGGGCATCATAACAGATTTACATATTGACAAGTTAAACCGTGTACGGCCTCTAACTATCTTATCTACACAACTTGGACTACAAGTTAAGTTTAAACATGTTGTACATATCTGCAACTCTTCTAACACTCTCCCTCAAACATAGCTTATCAAATTCAGATGTTGTTTGAAGTTCTCGAGTTGCTTCATAGGAAGGGGTTTAGTAAAACCATCAGCCACCGTATCTCCAGAAGGAATGAACCTCACATCCAACATTTTGTTTGCAACACGCTCTCAAACAAAATGAAAGTCCACCTCGATGTGCTTGGTTCTTGCATGAAACACTGGATTAGCTGATAAATATGTTGCACCAAGGTTATCACACCACAAACATGCTACCTTGGGCTGTGGTACACCTATCTCTCTCAGAATGGACTGTACCAAAATAACTTCTGCTCTGGCATTAGCCAGAGACTTATATTCAGCTTCCGTACTAGAGCGAGAAACTGTTGGTTGCTTCCTAGCACTCCACGATATCAAATTGGGACCAAAGAAAACAGCAAACCCACCTGTAGAACGACGATCATCTGAACATCCAGCCCAGTCTGCATCTGAAAATGCACTCACAAGCAAGGAAGATGATCCGTGAATAGACATATCGAGGTGTATAGTATGTTTCAAATATCTGATAATCCTTTTCACTGCCATCCAATGCACATCAGTTGGCACATGCAAATATTGACACACCTTATTCACTGAATAGGAAATATCTGGCCGAGTCATAGTAAGGTTTTGATGTGCACCAACCACACTTCTATACTTGGTAATGTCTTCGGTTTGAAGTAGTACTCCTTCATGTGCTGAAAGTTCCTCCGAAGATGACATGGGAGCCGTGACTCCCTTACAAATACTCATGCCCACCTTCTTGAGCAAATCTACAGTATACCTCCCTTGCGAAAGACTAATACCATCTGTGGACTTCTTCACTTCTATCCCCAAGAAACAATGCAAGTCCCCCAAATCTTTCAAAGCAAAGTCACCTCATAGTTGATGAAGCAATTTTTCAACGGCCAATGAAGTGGAGCTTGCCACTATAATGTCATCAACGTACACAAGAACAAACATGACCACATCTGGTTTGGCCAAGAAAAATAAAGAGGTATCGGATTTAGAGGGAGTGAAACCAATTTGCTGAAGTTTGTAATTAACCTTGAATACCACGCTCTCGGAACCTGTTTTCAATCCATACAAAGCCTTATCAAGCTTGCAAACCAAACCTTGTCCCTTATCAAACCAAGGTGGTTGCCTCATAAAAACCTCTTCTTCCATAACGCCATGCAAAAACGCATTATGTACATCGAGTTGCCGAAGTGTCCATCCTCGAGAAACAGCAATAGACAACACAAGCCTAACAGTTGCCATTTTCACCACGGGACTGAAAGTGTCCTCGTAGTCAATCCCATAACACTGCTTGAATCCCTTTGCCATTAACCGACCCTTGTAACGATCAATAGTGCCATCTGATTTCCTCTTTATCTTGTACACCCACTTGAAATCAATTATATTTTTGCCCTCCTTTGCTGGTACAAGATGTCATGTGTCATTT
This sequence comes from Alopecurus myosuroides, assembly GCA_028641055.1. Lineage (NCBI taxonomy): Eukaryota > Viridiplantae > Streptophyta > Magnoliopsida > Poales > Poaceae > Alopecurus > Alopecurus myosuroides. The sequence continues at coordinate 27,665 of JAPCYS010001888.1, forward strand.
CTCACAAGAGCAAGGTACTCCTCATTCATTGCATTCTTCCAATCAGGATGCTGAAAAGCTTATGCAATATTTTCTGGTTCACCAGTCTCACAGAAATTCGCATATTGAATCATGCCTTCAAACAATTTTTTTGGTTTCACAATTCTTTTTTGCAGCCTGGTTACGGCTCGAATCGGCACAGAAAATCCCGGCTCCACAACCGGTGTGGATTCTCCTGACGCAACCGCAGACCCGTGTGACCCTGTTGGATCCCTCTGCGCTCCGTTGTGCGATCCGCTGTGCTGGCCAGACCCGTGTGGCCCTGTCGCAAAGGGCGAATTAGCCACAGAAGATCCCTCTTCGCTGGCGCTGGCGGAGACAGATCCGCGCGTGCGCTCCGTGCTGGTCCCGCCAGGCTCATCCGCCGATGTCGCCGCATGACCTAATGGAGAGGGAGGATCGGGAACTGATCCCGATGGCGATGCTGTCGGGGATCTGGAAGTCGATCCCGAGGCGGATCTGGCAGGAGAATCAGCCTCGCTGGCTGTTCCCGTGGTATTCGCTCCGTGCACCCCATCCTGTGTACCAGAAAAACTTCCAGAGGCAGAATCAGCAGAATTAGCTGGATCATTAGTCAAAAAACATCTATTAAATCTCCCCCTTGATCAAAACGTGTAGGAGGTAGAAGATCTGTGGGTAGAAGGAGTATTTCCGCGCGGAGACGTGCTCCTGCATTAGAATGCAATTCGGCGAAAGGAAAGACATTTTCGTCGAAAACTACATCTCTAGAAATATAAACTCGCCCACTGGATATGTCAATACATTTGTCTCCTTTGTGCAAATTGCTTTAACCTAGAAAGGCACACCGTGTGGATCAGAATTCAAGCTTCCGAGAATTATATGGACGCAAATTGGGCCAACATGCACACCCGAAAATACGAAGAAAGGAGTATTCGGGTTTTCTTTTAAAGAGTCTTCTAGAGGGTGTTTCATGACCTTACTAGGAACACGGTTTATGTGGAAAGTAGCGGTGAAAAATGCCTCATCCCAAAACTTGAGGGGCATGCTTGCATGAGCTAATAGAGACAACCCTACTTCCACAATGTGACGATATTTTTGTTCTGCTCACCCATTTTGTTGGTGTGTGTGGGGACAAGACACATGATGTTCTATGCCAATTCGTTGAAAGAAAGAATTGAGCTTTTGATATTCTCCTCCCCAATCAGATTTATTCTTGAGAAGATAGATCCATGTAAACATCAGATTTATTCATCAACGAAGCGCAGAGGGATCCAACAGGGTCACACGGGTCTGCGGTTGCGTCAGGAGAATCCACACCGGTTGTGGAGCCCTGTCGCAAAGGGCGAATTAGCCACAAAAGATCCCTCTTCGCTGGCGCTGGCGGAGACAGATCCGCGCGTGCGCTCCGTGCTGGTCCCGCCAGGCTCATCCGCCGATGTCGCCGCATGACCTAATGGAGAGGGAGGATCGGGAACTGATCCCGATGGCGATGCTGTCGGGGATCTGGAAGTCGATCCCGAGGCGGATCTGGCAGGAGAATCAGCCTCGCTGGCTGTTCCCGTGGTATTCGCTCCGTGCACCCCATCCTGTGTACCAGAAAAACTTCCAGAGGCAGAATCAGCAGAATTAGCTGGATCATTAGTCAAAAAACATCTATTAAATCTCCCCCTTGATCAAAACGTGTAGGAGGTAGAAGATCTGTGGGTAGAAGGAGTATTTCCGCACGGAGACGTGCTCCTGCATTAGAATGCAATTCGGCGAAAGGAAAGACATTTTCGTCGAAAACTACATCTCTAGAAATATAAACTCGCCCACTGGATATGTCAATACATTTGTATCCTTTGTGCAAATTGCTTTAACCTAGAAAGGCACACCGTGTGGATCAGAATTCAAGCTTCCGAGAATTATATGGACGGAAATTGGGCCAACATGCACACCCGAAAATACGAAGAAAGGAGTATTCGGGTTTTCTTTTAAAGAGTCGTTCTAGAGGTGTTTCAAGATGTATGACCTTACTAGGAACACGGTTTATGTGGAAAGTAGCGGTGAAAAATGCCTCATCCCAAAACTTGAGGGGCATGCTTGCATGAGCTAATAGAGACAACCCTACTTCCACAATGTGACGATATTTTCGTTCTGCTGACCCATTTTGTTGGTGTGTGTGGGGACAAGACACATGATGTTCTATGCCAATTCGTTGAAAGAAAGAATTGAGCTTTTGATATTCTCCTCCCCAATCAGATTTATTCTTGAGAAGATAGATCCATGTAAACTTGCTATAATCATCAACGAAGCTTAGATAATACTTGTTGCCTCCAACAGAAGCACAAGAAGGACCCCACACATCTGTAAAAATGAGTTCTAAGGGAGAACTAGAGACACTACTAGACTTTGGATAGGGGAGTTGATGACTCTTCCCCTTTTGACATGCATCAAAAATAACATTATCTGATTATCCTTCGAAGAAGGAAGTTTATTTTGGCTAAGAACTCGTTGAACAATTTCAAATGAGGGATGCCCTAAACGCCTATGCCATCGAGCAGTCGATGGTTTATTGACTCCAAAAGCTTATTTGGTCGAGGAAGAAAGACTCGACGAAAAAGGATAAAGGCCACCACGAGATCTACCTTGAAGAAGTGTTTTCCTCGTGCCCTGTTCCTTGACAAGAAAAACATCGGGATGAATCTCAAGATATGCATTATTATCACATGCTAACTTGTGGGCAGAAACAAGACTTCTATTTGCATGAGGAGAACAAAGGATATTTTTTAGATGAAGTTGTTTATCACAAGGGGTAGAAATAACAACGTGACCAATATGACTGATGTCCATACCTGCTCCACTTGCAGTATGGATCTGCTCGTGGCCGTGGTACCTGTCCCGGGTGGTAAGATTCTCTAGCACCCCGGTGACATGATCAGACGCGCCAGTGTCGAGATACCAGTTGGTATCAACTCCGTAGGCGTGTGAGGAAGATCCATATGGCTTCTCCTTGCCATTAATCCTTGTTGAAGCGCTTCCAACACTAGAACGCCAAATGTCCATACTTGCCGCAGACTTGACACTGCGGGCGTGGGTTTTCGTTTGCATCACCTGTTGTTGCCGCTCCCTCCGCGCCCTCCATCACCGCGTCCGCGGCCGCCACCGCGACCACCATGGTAACCAGAGCGACCTCCTCCTCGGGAGGCTAGATTTGCGGAGGCAATAATGCCACCCCCGCTGCCACCTCCACCTCCTAGTGCGCCTCCACTTCCTTAGCCGAAGACACCTGCGCCAGCTCCAGAAGACCCGCCGTTCTGTATATCAAGGCGAGTCTCAAAGTTCAGGAGGTGAGCATATAATTCAGAAAGAGAGACCGTATCAGATCTTGTTGTCATGGACGTGACAAATGGATTCCACTCGGCATCAAGTCCAGCCAGGATGTATGCCGCCAGGTCGTCATCGTCCAACTTCTTCGCGGCCGACATCATTGCGTTGCCGAGGCTCCTCATCCGCGCCACGTACTCCTGGACGCGCATGTTTCCCTTCTGAGTGCTCGCGAGCTGCATACGGATCTGCATCACTTGCGCCCGCGATTGCGATGAAAACATCGCCGTCAGTGCCGCCCACACGTCGCGAGTGTGTTCCAGGGCGGACACTTTGATGAGAACCCCCCTTGACAGGGAGGAGAGCAGAAACCCAAGGACCTGCTGGTCCTGAGCCACCCACGCCATGTATGCAGGGTTGGGGATGGCCTTCTTCTCCTTCTCGCCCTTTGCGTTCGTCTCTTCAACCTCCAGGATCTCGGTCGGCTTCTCTGCCGTGCCTCCAGGAACCCCACGAGCTGCCGTTCCCGCAGGGGTGGCATGACCTGCGTCGTCGAGAGCGCGAAGTTGTCCCTGGCGAGCTTCTCTGTCACGGCTCCAGATTGCGGGGCAGAAGTTGCAGGGGCGAAGGACGAGATGCTCGACATGGTGGAAGAAAGGGGCTCTGATACCATATAAAACTATGAGATTGGATTGGTTCGGCGTATCCCTCTCGGGTTGCCTGGCTTCTCATTATATAGCCACGAAGGGCGTCATAACAGATTTACAGATTGATAAGTTGAACCGCGTACGGCCTCTAACTATCTTATCTACACAACTTGGACTACAAGTTAAGTTTAAACATTTTGTACATATCTGCAACTCTTCTAACAATACGGACACCTGTTTTCAAGAAGCTTCCTAGCTCTGAATATTTATTCATGAGACTCATCTCGTCCATTTTGATTAGTTAACTAGATAACCAAGGGCAGCACAGCCATAATTTGGAGTCCTCAATTTCCCCTTAACTAAGAAGCAACAACATCATATATATTCGGATTTGGCTGATGAAACGACTAGAAGTTGAGAACATCACAGATGAACATGAACTTGAAGATCATCTTGGTGAGTTGCAAAAACGCATCGATAGTCGCAATCATTATAGATGAGGCTTTCACCGCTAGATAGAATATGCCGACAGCGATAACTAGAACAAATGATTGTTCAACACACCAGCAAGATAGGCATGCTCAACATCGACAAGATCGCGTGGGGTCGTTGCGTTTGACGATCCAGAGATAGTCCTCGTGGCCACTAGGCTTTCTTGAAGGCAAACAAGGTAAGGGGTGGCCATAGATGGAACCGCTAGCATTAACGAGGCAGACTGGTTGATTAGTTAGCCAGCCCAATGACGAAACATGTGGGTGATGGAAATAGGAGACACTGAACCTATATGGTGGAAATTATGGGAGGATCGGAATTGGAATTGCCATTGTAGGTCTTTAGTTAGATTTTAGTTACGTTTTCGTGCACCCACATTTTGATGCTCCTTCTATGAAATAGTTGGATTGTTGTTGTTGCAGAGTAAGTACACGTCCATACGGATCGTTTGCAATTTGTTGTTCCAATGTGTGTCATTTACAATGACCCGGGTATATTAAAATACAGGAAGCCTCACAAGGCCAAGCTTATGGTTCCAAGGGGCTGTGGTTGTCCAATCTTACCTCTTTATAATTGTTTAAACGATTAATTAAATTGATGTACACCATGTTTTTTTTCCCAATGAAGGTTTGACTACCAGCCGATTCTATATTGTCACCCACGTGGCACCACTAAATGAACTTATGTCCGGATGGGGTCAGCACGTGCACCATGGGAGAATGTCGTTGCCTCCAGTGCGTGGCTTGTGAGATAGGTGTGGCCTCCAGGTACAGTCCTAACCTAAAGTCTGCAACGCGTTCTGGTCGGGCTGAGCTGGGCCAGGCTTGGCTCGGCCTGTTTCTCGTCAGACTACCTGTACTATACCTGCACTAGAGGAAAGGACCAGCTTGGCTCGGCCTGTTTCTCTCGTCAGACGACCTACACTCTGGCCAGACAGCCTCGTCAATATCCGGACGAGCGAAGAAATCTGATCCTGCCATGCACACCTAAATCTTAAAACAAGATTCCTTCATTCCTGGGTACCCCTCAAGCCTATCTACATAACTCGTTTATGAAGGAATAGATCTATCAGAAATCATGATAGGTGTATTTTCAGAGAGTTAGATATTGTCAACCGTTCAATATAGATATTGCTCATTGCTAGCTGCACAAATAATTCCTTAATTGTGCAATATAGAGAAAATGATAGCTCTTCTTTGACGAATGCATCCACCAATATTTTTTCAAGAAAGTTAGCCATGTTTGGGGCTCTCCCAAATTAGCATTTTCGTTGGAGGCAATTAAAGAACAAACAAACAATACTTCATAAATATGAATAGAATATTGTTTGGTGCAATTTTGCTTATGGTTCCATGATGTCTTAGTTAGCGAAATGTTTGTTAAGTGTTACTTGATCCAGTAGCTTGAACTTTTGTGTTAACTAAATTATATTTTTCCAAATCGACGATTTGGACTTATTAATATCAAAGTGAGGCATAGGATTACACTTATGTTCAATACGCTTTCATTCTCTGAACAATAAATACCATGAACGACACCATTTAATGGGGTGACTGGCTAGACGAGTAGCAATGATACACCCAGAACCGTTCAGTGGCATGCGCAGTTCATGGTTATCTGGTGGTAGCTACTTGACGAAACGACAATAAAGCATGTGCTAATCAATAGAGCACTCCATGGAAAATGCAGGCTAAATAAGTCGATGATCGCTAAGGCAGGGATCTGCCTCAGGGTGCTTGCGGTTCTAACGTTGATTAGGGAGGAAGCCTCCTTGTGGTGTGCCACGGGTTTGTTTAGGGGTAGGCTTAGACAGGTAGAGCAGTGGCGGTTTGGCGAGTAGTCCCTTGTATGAGTGAGTGGGTGGCGTTAGGTGCGTCTGTGCCAAACGCGTTGTAAACGGCCTCTTGGCCTCTTCTTCTATGAAACCGATGCGTCCCATCCAGGACGTATCCTTAAAGTGAGCCCCTCCCCGGGTGCTTCCCGCGTCCTGGAACGACACATGTACCATTACGTGGCGTTCCTAGATCAAGATGACGGACAAGCTCTACAAGGCCTCTGCTTTTGATGGGACATCCACCTCACTAGCCAGGTGGCACGCCGGAGGACAACCGTAGGGCACGCAAGTGGGCAGCTCTCGCACCAAAGCCGCACACGAGCCGCCACGCCGCACGACTCAGCCGTCTCGTAGCCCCTGCTACCCTCGCTAAAGACGACCGCCCGCAGACCTCAACGTCGCGCCAATTCCGGGGCCGCCGCCCCGACGTAGCATGCAGATCAACCTTCGCATTGCCCGGAGGTGATCCAGTCGAGTCGACGAGCCCGCTGTCCTCACAGCCCAAGGTCGCCACCCAAACCCGTGCAAGGGCAGACCCTGCCACACAGGACCGCCGCTGCGTGGGATCTCGAGGCCGCTGCCTCGACGAACCACCACCGTCCGGGGCCGCCGCCCCGGCATCCTCTCCCATGGCAGCAGAGCCACCGCCACCGTTCGCCATGGATCCAGCCGCACCGGGAGGGCTAAGGACCTCCAAGACGACGCCTTCAACAAGGTAGCGACGTGTCCGCCGCCGTCGTCCGCTCCCGATGGAGCTTAGGCTTTCACCCGGAGGTCTTAAGACCGAGCACGTCGGTCGGTATCGAGGATTCCACAACAACGCCAACAAGAAGGAGAACGACGCCCAAAAGCGCCGCCGTCGTTGGCACCGACAGAGTCGATGCAAGCTTTCGCCCGGATCCTATCCGACCATGAGGCGAAAGGATCAACGAGACGGATAGCGTGGCCACGCTGCCAGCCTCCGAGCACCACATCACCTCCTCGGAGCCTCTTCCAGCGAATGCAACAGGCCGCGCCAGAGGAACTCCCTCGACGCCCACATCAGAGACACCCTCCTCCAGCAGCACCCGCTCCCCTCCACCCCAAAATCCTTGTTCTACCATGACTGGGTGACACAAAGGGCCTCACCACCGCGCCGGACCCCCCACCTCCTCAAGCGCACACACGCCGCCCATGCGCCAGAGGCCTCCATCCTGCCCCCAGCACCTCTGACGGCGTTCAACAGCGACGGCCAAGCGGCCGGCCCGCCATGGACCCATATCGGGTCATGACCGCCGCCGCCCGCCACCCTCCCGGACCAAGCCCCCGAGCATCACCAACAGCCCACGGGGCCGCCCGCGCCGCATCGAGCGCCAGACTCCGCCGCCGAGAGCCGAGCTCCAACCCCGCCGCCAAGATGCGCCGCCCTTCAAGAATCCGCTCGGGGAAGTGGACAGAGCGCCACCCCGCCGCCACCTTCCTAGGAGCGCGCGCGGCGTTTTCGCCGGCGCCCCTCCGGCGGCGGCGATGCGGAAGGTGGGGTGGTGGGCTGCCGGCGGCGGCGGTTAGGGTTCCCGCTCGACTCTCATGATTTGACATTTTGACTCGGTTGAGATTAGCCAAACTTTTAGCAAGGTAGACCTCCCCTAATGCATTTCCTCTTAGTGAGGTATCCTAGGCACTATTATATTATAAAAGACAACCACCCTAATGCATGATTCCTTACGTGTCGTATCGAAGTGGGCTAATATTAAATTAATTTGGCCTCATACTTGTAGTGATAGTCTAATCATATTTTTTGCATATAATCTCGTTCAATAGCCGTATGCTAAATAAGATACAACACAATCTCTTTCTTCTATTAATAATAGGACAGCGCTGGGCGTCCCCCGGGGGATCAAACTTTTCCATCCCCCGGGTCCCCAAGCCGACACGTGTCCCTTTTTTTTGTCTAAATCCCGTTTTTGCTCCCGTAGCAAAAAATAGTCCCGCTTTTGCTCACATGTGCAAAAAACGTTTCGGCCAAAAAAAGAAAGACAAAAGTCAAACCTCGCCGGAGACCTCGCCGGAGCCACTGTAGCAACTAAAATTGCTACTGTAGCAAAAATTAACTTCGCCGAAAAAACGTCGCCGGTAGGATCTCGCCGGAGACATCGACGGAAAATATCAATCGCAAAAAATTTGTGCTAAAAAAGCAAAAACTTATAATTATTGTAGCAAAAAAAATGTTCTATGATAGCAAAAATTTGACCTCGCCGGAGTTCTTCGTAGCAAAAAATTTACACAAAAAAAGCAAAAAAAATACACAAAAGAAGCAAAAAAAAATTCCTGAAGATCTCTGCTAGGGACACCGGTTCCTGTGGATGGTGAAGAGCACGGTGGTGGACAGGGACGACGACGCCGACCTCGGCGAGCTGCTCGGCGACCACGGGTGCCTGGAGCGCGTGCAGGGCGCGGCGTGGTCACCAAGGGCCCGACGGGGTGAGCTGGTCGGCGCCTTCGCCGTCGTCTCCGACAAGAAGCGGTGGCGGCCAGCTCCGGGAGCTCGTGGCCGGACTGGAGGCGAGCGGGCACCGGTTACTGGAGGCGAGCGGCTCGACCATGGCGGGCGTGCGCAGGGACCGTCTTTAGTGTACATGGACATCTTTAGTGTACCAAACAAATGTTCGACCATCTTATAAGATTTCAGAGCCCCGTGTCTTTTGGAAAGAGAAAATCTCTACTATTAAGGTTACAGTGGTCGTGAGGCGGTGTCACACTTCAACGTAATTACGCACCAAATGCCACCGCACTAATGTTTTTTTCCAACCGCGACGTTGCATGCAGCCTTATCTTGTCAAGTTTGTTAGATTTGTTACCTACCTTTGATGCATGCATCCTTATCTATAATGGTTTGTTAACCTGTATTCTCCTCCCTCCACCCTGTCGTTCCACTCAGCCGCTGCAAGCTCTGCCGTCCTGACCCTCCATGCACGCCCGCATAGGGTGGCAGCTCCTCCGGATTGATAACATTAATGCTTATCTGAATTTGGGAAGTAACGGGTTGCGTTTGCCCGTCTGAAATTTTTGTGCTTGATGTTGGAAGAGCCTACCAGCTGTTGTAGGAATAGAAAAATATGGTAACTGGAGATTTTAATCTATATAGATTGATGCATCTCTGTTTCAAACTATTGAAAAACTTCGAAAAAATCAGACAATTTATGTTTCATTTATAGTTGTTCAAGAACATAATCAACATTTGTGATTTTCTAAATGTCGATAGAAACATATCAATTCTTTCGTATTATGTGACTATCTATGAAACAGTAGATTTTATTTCCCAGTCACTTTTCATTGATCGAAGACGATGTCATGTTGAGCATGTCACCTAAATACACTACTATAATAAGGGAGGAGGTTTCTAATTTTGTCAGGTTTTTGCCTATTTCCAGCCCCTTGTTAGGTGACACGTGTAAGAGTTGTTCATACGTTGGCGTCGTTTCATTGGGTGCAGACTCTTGAGATTTGGTGTTTGGCTTCTTCATTATTTTTTCCTTTTGTCTTTCCGGTTTGGCTAGCCGGTTCCCTACGTGTTCCAAGTTCCAAAAGGTTTCTTATCATCTCTATTTTTTCTTTCATTTACGGCTACAGAGCTTTGGTAGCTGCAATGTGTTTTCTTCTAAGCCGGTCATTGGGTGCCCTTCCGGTGATCTTTATTTTTTTGTGAAAAAATCTATCGCATGTGCAAGGCATGCGCATGCACGTTTACTTTCTTGAGCAACTTGGCACTCAAGCTTTGTACTTTTGTTTTGTACGGCTGGGTTGTTTGCATGTGCATGCACCTTGATTTTCTTGAGAAAACTTGGCCCTCAAGCTTTGTACTTTTGTTTTTATACGGCTGGGTTGTTTGTCTCCTGTTTTATTACATGATATTGGTCTGTGTGTTTCTTGTTTTCTTGGTCGTTTAAGTTTGTTTATTTTCTTCTTCTACTTATATATGTTTGCCATCTACAATTTTTCTGTTTCCCCAACGTTCTCTCCGTGTTGTCCTTTCCATGCATGTCCAGTTCCTTATTCTGATATTCTTGACGGTGTCGTTTGCTGTTTAGGCAAGTTCCTGGTTATGGAGGGGGTTTTGTCTTTTTTTTGCTATATGTTCTCTATGCATGAGCGCAATAATTGAAATGGATACATGTTTTCTTTTTGGTTCATAGGTTCGTTTTCTTTAAGTCTAACATATGTTAATTAGTTCGTTTACACCGTCTATGACCGAAGGAAATTCTGGTCAGCTCTTTATGCATGACTACTGTGTTGTCTATGATTTACGATGATTTGGGTCTGCTCTTCATGCATGCTACTAGCGCACCAGGAGGTGTGTTTTTTGGAATTATGGTTTTTGAAGCTGTTTTGAGCTTTAGTTTTCGTTCTTGGCATGGATTGTATGATTGATTTACTTGTTTTTTGTTTAGCATCGTCATATGGTTTGTCTTCGGTGCCCTGGTCTTCTTCTACTTTGGTGGTGTGCCTAGAAGGATTTGGTAGTGCGATGGCAAGCTTATCATCTCATGCGGGATCATTATTGCGACGTCTTCGATTGTAGGTTTCCCTGCTGCAAAACTTTACCGTTGGTCTCTCTGTATCGACAACTTCTTTTGATGGTTTCCCCGTCGCGGGCAATTTTACTCGCTGGTTTCCCTGCCGCGGCAGCTCTTCCGCTCGTTCCTCTGCCTGCGCGGAGCCAGATGCATTTCTTTTGAGCGGTTATAGTTGGCACTCCCGTGGTTTTCCTATTTGCCTCTTTTTTAACCTGTCATGAGTTGTCTTGTTTCTTATATTTTATTACTCTATTTCTTTATATTTGTTATTTTTCTTTCCTACAATAGTCTTTACTTTTTTTTTGTTCAGATGGGGCGCTCCTATTCTTATCATGCTTTAGTAAGCTTGGCCCCTACGGTTCCTCTTTGCATTTTTTCATGAGTTCTTTTCCCTCCTTGAAGATTGGCCATACATTTCTTTTTATTTTCTATATATGTTTGTCGACTGAGTAATTTTTTTCCATTTTCTTCTTTCATGATGGTTGGCCATTTCTCATTCAGTTCTTCCTAATTACTCTGTGATCGCCGCCGTTTAGATATTCGTCTCGGCAATCGTCTGTTTATGGAGCGAGGTTTGTGCGTTGTGTTTTTTTTCGACTTTCTATAGTAGTGCATGATTATTACGTGTTTTTTTAGATGTATAGGTGTTTTTCTTCTGGTCCCACGCTAGGAGTTCGCCTGCAGTTCTTACTATTTCTCGCCTGCAATCTACATGTCTAGGTATGAAACATAGTGTGTTTCTTAACTTTTCCTTACGTCTTTTAGCATGACACATTTGTTGAGGGCTAAAAAATTCTCCGGTATCGAGATGATGAGTGCACATCATGCAAAAAGGATTACATTACATTTATCTTATTAATACTGCATCAGATGATCTTAATAATGACGTCTTTGCTCATCTTCCAGGTCAGATTTGCATAATATAGTAGTGAGATACTATCTTAAAGTCATGGATTATGTTTCTGATGTTGATCTTATCTATACCCCTGAGTTCTTGCACTCTATTGTGCTCATCAGTATTGGACGGAAAATTCAGTTGATATTGGTGTGCTTCATGTTGTTCTAAATATGAACAATCCATAGCCTCTGAAATGGACACGCCTCATTTTTAGAAGGTTTGGAGAATGCGCTTAGAGGAAAAGATACGGGTGGTTCCGCAATACTAGAGACCTGTTGTATTTGTGAACCATATTGATTGCTTCCGATTCAAATGGCCGTTGCATTGCAGCTTATAGATTATCCTATAGGCGTATGCTAGAATGGGCTCTAGAGGCCAAGGTATAGTGTTGCAACGGCACTGGAGATCCGATGTAGTATATGCTAATTGTATTAAATGCTTCCAGTTTAAAATGGCATTTTCGTTGCAGTGTCGGAAATATCCTATAGGTGTATGCTACAAAATGACTATCAACAAATTTAAGGTCTGACTCTCGGCAAAGTTGGAAGGGTTAAAAAACGTGTCAATTTAAATTACTCATCGAGAATGGTAATGTTTTAGTACGATGAAGTAAATAAGTATTGTATATAAGGAAATTGTAAACGTTAAAGCAAGCTATCTTTTAAGGACAGATGTGCTTATGCTATATATGCGGCTTCTTTCCCGAGGTACAGGAAACCGCTTGTATTGAAAAGTTAGGCGACTATACATAATATTAGCAGATTGTATATGTATAAGTTATGAGGCTGAACCAATGTACATAAGATTTCTTACAAAGTATTAGTTCCTGGGTGAACCAATTTACTTAAGATTTCAGCTCACAAAATGTTCCTAAGATTTAAACATAGCTTGTGCACCATTAATAGAATTTTTTTTGTCTTCACTGAAATAATTTTACTATTGAAATAATAGTTGTATATTGTTGTGCATCAAATTCGGTCACCGCTTTTGTGTTCTTAAAGTCGTTTTTACAATATACTATTCTAATGGTTGTAATATTAGGTAACTGAATAGCTTACAAGTTTATTTTCTTTACCGATAAATTGAAAAAATTCATTTTCGCACCTGGCCCGATATTTAGAAACCAAACTTTGAAACATCGAAAAAATCCGAAACAAACTTTTATCGATACATTTTCACATTCTATGTGTTTGCAACGCCGTTTCACTAAGAATATATTTTTTGTGCCTTTTGTAAAAAAATAAAAAAAATGTGTTGGCACCAAATTTTGTATTTTTTACATATGTCAAGCATAATGTCGGATTCCCGTGAAACGACTTCATGAACATATAAAATGTTGAGAACTATGCGTAAAAAAATCAAATTTTTTGAGATTTGGAATTTTGTTCAATATGTATTTTAAAACTGGTGCATATGCATCCGGGAGTCAAAACGTCACCCCCGATATATTAAACATACTACCGAGATTGTTAAATGTAGTGGAGACCAACTAGCAAAGTAGCCATTTATGTAACAAAGATAGAACACAGTCACATGTCATATGTGTATTATGTCGAACAGAGCGTGTGCACCGTGAGTTGTACCTGGCACATCTTATCTTGATGTCGCGTAGAGCTCTGTCGGAGAAGATGTAGTTGTGGAGTATCGCCTCGTGTAGAGTACATGCGAAAGATGTGGTCAGTGTCTCAGTGACGACGCCCTCTTTGACACTTGAGCCGGAAGGGGATCCATGTCGCGGCATCACTGGTTGATGAGACAAATGCCATCAGAGTCTGTGGTATGTCGCACACGGGATGTAGGGAAGGGGACTGCCGAGGGCGGCGCCATTAGCCAACCATGTCGCCCTCTTCCTGTCCTACCCGGCGTGCACGCTTGGCTGCGCCGTCGTCTGCCTTTCTGCCACCAAGACCGCATCTGGGTAGCCCGCCGGTCAGGTACTTAGGTGGTGTTTGTGTTGGTCGAGCGGGCTTGCGGCATCCGCGCAGATAAGGTAGCTTCGGTCAAGGCGGGCGGTGGTAGCACAGTTGAGGCGACAATTTATGTCGACATCAGAGAGGTTGAGGCCATAGAGGGAGAGGAAATGTGGAGACCGTCGACACTGTGGCGGCGTAAGCCGGCCATGCCTCCCATCTCCGAGGTCATAAATACAACACTCTGGGCTGGCATGGGCGAGATTGGTGTTCCTGGTGTGATCGAACAATTTTCAGCCGCAATAGGTCGGCGACCATGATCTAGCGGCGGATTCACCGAGATTTATAGGCTATCACAAACAAAATTGGGAATCGGGAGGCTGCTCAGTGTATTGTGCTCCGTTAGGATTATTGTTAAGTAAAAACCTTGATTCTTTTCCTTCATGTCTAGCACCTAAAAATACGGGTCAACCATTTTCTGAAAAAATATGTAAATACTCCGTACATTGCTTTATTGATTGTATTAATTGCCACTAATTTAATACAATTTTTTATTAATTAAATAATAACTACTAATAGGGGTCTCAGAAATTATTACTCCCTCCGTCTTGGTTTATAGGGCACAATTCCAAAAACATGCAGTCCCACCTCTTAGAAACATTTGCATTAATTTTCCTCTAATTAGTGGATGGTTGTCTCTCTCCCCCTCTTCACCAATGCATACAATATTTGAGGCACAAGAAATGAATACTTAGGGCACAGAGAAGTGCTATATGTGACCTATAAATCAGGATGGATGGAGTATCGTATTTTTACGTGAATGTCTTCACTTAATTGATATAGATGAGAGACATAAACCACTAACTCTTCCACTTAACAAAAGACAGCCTTTCGCCCTACCCTACATGTACAAATTGTAGAAAAACAAAAATATAATGAGCACATATAGGCACAGTTTAGCATCAAATAAGGCAACATGTAAGCCTATTATTTTTCGAGAATTATCTTTTTCTGCTTTGCCTCCTAATCATTGTACGGGCGCGCCATGCGGTCGCGCCAAAGCCTACTAGTTATTTTATAGTTGAATTTAAAAGTAGTGGATAGGATTTATAATGAAATAATAGTAGTGAGGTAACCGTGTAGTTGTAAATGAGGAACAATTTGAACGTTCAAGGCAATCTCCGATAGGACAAAGCAAAAAATAATGTACTGAACATACAGCCGGGTTATGCTCAAAGTACCGTGTCAAGACGTAACACGTTAAAAAATAAGTTCATGACATAACTCTAAACGAACATAGATAGATTGTAGCTACATCCTTTTAAATAAATAGGAAACTATGTACCCAAGCTAAAACGTGCTCCTAGGCAGCTTATATAACCCTATGCATGACGGCCAAAAAAATGGGACGTGCTCTGCGTAGGTCGCCCTACGTTTGGCAAATGTAGGTCCCCTCGCGAGCGTCCGATCTTCATCCGGTGGATTGAATCAACTCAATACAATTTTAAATTTTAACCCCTGCTTTCGCATATAGAACCCGTAGTCCACAGCAGCCCCACTTAAAACGAAAAGGTAAATTGTGTTGCTCCGGTCATCTCGATAATTACAGCAAAACTGCCACTGCAACAAATTGACTTGTGTCGCAAAAAAAATTATCATCAGGTGTACAAAAAAAAGTATTACAACAATTTTTTCCAAATCTTTTTTGAAAAATAAGTAATGTTACAAATAATAGTTAAACAATATGCTATTGCGTTGCAACAAAAAAGTTTAAACAATTCAACAAAAATCACAACCTATTGCAACAACAAAAAATTGCGTCAATTAAAAAGTTGATAAGCAACACAAAATAATTTGTCACTGTTTCAGTTGCAACAAAAATCATCATCTATTTCAACAAAAAAG
Source organism: Alopecurus myosuroides (assembly GCA_028641055.1). Lineage (NCBI taxonomy): Eukaryota > Viridiplantae > Streptophyta > Magnoliopsida > Poales > Poaceae > Alopecurus > Alopecurus myosuroides. The sequence continues at coordinate 43,210 of JAPCYS010001888.1, forward strand.
TAAATCGATAGCAACAAAAACTTTACACGTTTACAACATGTAAAAGAGGTCATAAACATTTCATTCCAAATGAATTCTAACAAACATATAAGCATTTTCTAGAAATCATTCAGAAAAACTTTGCAACATCTCGTTTGTGCTTTCTCAACAAAAACGTGCGAAATTGTTACAAATTTTAAAGGCGTACGCAACAATGATCGAAAATGGCGAAGACACTTAGCATATATGACTGCACGAAATTATTGCATTGGGCTGCTGGAAAAGAAAATCCAGGCAAAAACCTCGTTGGATCTGGATTGTTGGCCTTTTTCCACATAAAATGGGCCTAGTGGGCCAGGATTACACGAGCGAAGGAAGTCAGGAGGCGCGAAAGGGAGCGGCCTAGGATGGGGCGACGTAGGATGGGGCGACGTAGGCGCGAAAAGGAGATCTAAATCATTTTCCAAAAAAATTGTGTCCATAGTTTCGTTCTAGACCTAGACTCTTCAAGTATTAAGTGTGGCAAGCTATTTTTTCAATGAAGAGTTGAAGATCTTCCAACGGTACAAATAGTTAGATGTGTCCGTTTAGTAAAAACTAACATATGCACGCTAGCTTCTGTAAAAAAAAGAGCTAACTAACTCAATAGCAATAGCAAGTCCGTTTAGGAAAAAAGGTGCATACACAAGATATAATGTTGAAATCATTCTTTCACATGGAAAGATAAATATGTACCATGATATCCTGGGTGTAGTGATCTTTCCATGGCAAAGATCGATCGGTAATTTTCTCAAGAAAAGAAAACCTGAAGGTAGACAAGGTATACTGGGGCATGAAAAACATGCATTTAGATTGAGGTGGTTTTCTCGGGAAAAAAGTCGATAGAGGCTTTATATTTCGTTCAAAAGAAGAACTTCCAAATTTTATGTTACTTCAATGAAAAAAAGTAACTGATTGGACAAAAGCTGTACGGTTTCAAGACGGGACCTTCTTTCAAATTAAAACCGTGACAGTAAAGAAACCAAACTATGACCGTTTTAAAAAACTAATTACCCTTGATAAGCCGTTTTGTAAAAATTGTACTCATATTTATATTTATGCATGATTGTGAATAAGATTATATTGTTTATTCCTAGATAAAAAATAATATTTTTGTAAACATTGAATGGTGTAGATGTACTCACTAGCACACTATGAGTCGACGATTCGATAATTGCATTGGATTGCCGTCGACAGAAAGGTCTGAATGGCCCGCTCATATTAAAAAGATAAATCGAACTTAGTCACTTCTCATATGGCACAGAGCCCGCGATTTCATTAGCTCCACAAACAGTCCCTATATAAGAAAATACCAAAAAAAAAAAAGACAAAGCCAATAGGCTTCGTTCATTGGCATAAGATACAGCCCAACATAACATGCCTAAAATATTATTTATGTCTTTCTCACCTCTTAAAGGTAGAGAATAGTTTCTCGTATGTCCTCAAAATATCAGAATAACTACTCTCCAATAAATTAAAAGATTCCACACATTTCATACTTATAGACCATAATATATACGATAGTTATAGAATATTATGATTTAGATCTCCTTTTGTAGTGTATATGAAATGGAAATTTTAGTTCATAATTATATTCATATACTAATGGTAATGCCCTCGCAATATATGGGTGTATAACAGAGGTGTCACGTTAGTCCACATCTTCTAAATTATCGTGCTATTAGATCTCCAATTTATGCCTATATTTTATCATAAGATTATTAGTCACGAGGGTAGAACATGGGCTACCCTCTACCGCTCTATCACCAAGGTGTTTCCAGGATACGGTGTGCTCGCGTCGTTCTCGCATGATGCATGCATGGTCGCCATTGGGGGTGCTTTCGTCTGAGCTCCACGATGTGTTCTCTCACGGTATATTTCCAACGGCCCTATTGCCAGCTCGGTTCAAGGTGGGTAGCCCCTCATTCACCTCGCTCTGCGTGGCTCCCCCAGGGCAGTCTCCGGTCTAGCGCTAATCGATGCGATCCTGTTAAGCCTCCATTCCTCGGGGAGCGAACTGGATGGTGGTCTAGCTTCGTGACTTGTAAACTTTAGAGTTGGCGGAGTCCACCATGCTCTACGCAGTTCGGGTTTTGTCATCCAAGGTCGGAGTGTTTTATTGGATGTTGCTACATGAAAAGACAAGGACGCGCCTTAACCACATTGGTTTGTTTTATGCCTCAAGACTGTCCGCTCGTCCCCGATGTGCATAAAGACGTGGGGCATCGTTTTCTGTGCTGCCCACGCTCGCCCCACGTCTTATACATAACTGCCTTATACAACGTCGTCTACGACAACACCGCTGGGACCACCGGAAATGAGGTTCAGTTGGGGACCACCGGATGCGCTGGCGAGGTCCTCGTCAACGTTCTTCAAGCAGAGGGGGTAGAGTTAGTCGGATTGCAGCAACCACAGCCATGCACGGTCTGGACGAGACGCTGCGGCTGGAGGAGACCGGAAAGGGGATTGAGAAAGAGAGAACCATGCCATGCGGAAGCGCGTACACCTCCTCGGTGGATGACGACATGGTAAGATGTGGCTGACGGGACGGCGGTCCCTGCCACAAGAAGGGGGAGGGGGGTTGACAATGCGGCGCTTTGTGCGTGGCGGGCCTGGAGATGGGAGGTGCAAGAGGGTAGGGAAGGAGGTGGGTGACCTGAAAGATTCAAGCGACGCGGCGCACACTGCAAGCGACAGAGAGGAAACGTGAGCCACGGGAAGATATGCAGGTCCTGCGGAAGGAGGAAGCGTGAGCCGTTACCACACCGGCGTTGATGTCCTAACTTAGTAACAGTGGCTTGTAATTCGCAGGGTCAAGCCGTACAAATACTAGCACTACTAGCATATTAAATTAACTAGTTGAATTCCCGTGCGTTGCCACGGGCCATCAACATTCTTTCCCATTGTGCATACAAATATTATGCACAACCAATATTCAAATACTTCGACGCATTGAACCAAGGAAAATATCATGCGTGCCACATAAGAACAGGAAAGCAAAGTGGCATTTGATCAAATTGATCGAGGGTGTAAATTCTTTGCTTATGCTCCCTTGGTCAAATACAAGTTAATTTTTCGAGTTCATCCGCTAGAGGTTGTCAGGCGAGATTCACTTCAAAGTTTCTAATATACACTTTGCCAGTATGCATTAGGGTGTATATCCCGAAAGGTAAACATAACAACTTTCCAAACTGGGAGAAGTCTAACCTGGCGCAGATTGCTACAACCTTTTCATTGCTAGCTAATAGGCTAACACCGTGAAGTCAAAGAAAACAGAAGATAATAAGACGAACCTACAAAATCCTGGGACCTCTGATACAATTTCTACTGAATGTTGGTTTCATGAAGCACATCAACATCATGGTGCAGGAAGCGGCTCCATTTTATTTTTGACTAAAGTGCATAATTGAGAAAACTAGGAAAAAGAAACTACACGTCACTTTATGCGTGAAGAGCCTGGAGATGGGAGTTGCAAGAGGGCAGGGAAGGAGGTGGGTGGGCTGTAAGATTCAAACGACGGAGGCGCACACTGCAAGGGATAGAGAGCAAACGTGAGCCACATGAAGATATGCAGGTCGTGCGGAAGGAGGAAGCGTGAGCCGTTACCACACCGGCGTTGATGTCCTAACTTAGTAACAGTGGATTGTAATGTAATTTGCAGGGTCAAGCCGGTACAAATACTAGCACTACTAGCGTATTAATTTAACTAGTTGAATTCCCGTGCGTTTCCACGGGCCATCAACATTCTTTCCCATTGTGCATACAAATATTATGCACAACAAATATTCAAATACTTCGACGCATTGAAACAAGGAAAAGATCATGCGTGCCAAATAAGAACGGGAAAGCAAAGTGGCATTTGATCAAATTGATTTAGGGTGTAAATTCATTGCTTATGCTCTCTTGGTCAAATACAAGTTTATTTTTCTAGTTCATCCGCTAGAGGTTGTCAGGCGAGATTCACTTCAAAGTTTCTAATATACACTTTGCCGGTATGCAGTAGGGAGAAGTCTAATCTTTTCAAAGGTAAACATAACAACTTTCCAAACTGAGAGAAGTCTAACCTGGCACAAATTGCAACAACCTTTTCATTGCTAGCTAATAGGCTAACACCGTGAAGTCAAAGGAAACAGAAGATAATAAGGCGAACCTACGAAATCCTGAGACCTCTCATACAATTTCTACTGAATGTTGGTTTTGTGAAGCACATCAACATCATGGTGTAGGAAGCGGCTCCATTTTATTTTTGACTAAAGTGCATAACTGAGAAAACTAGGAAAAAAAACTTCACGACGCTTTATGCGCGGAGGGCCTGGAGATGGGAGGTGCAAGAGGGCAGGGAAGGAGGTGGGTGAGCTGCAAGATTCAAGCGACGGCGGCGCACACTGCAAGCGACATAGAGGAAACATGATCCACGGGAAGATATGCAGGTTGTGCGGAAGGAGGAAGCGTGAGCCGTTACCACAACGGCGTTGATGTCCTAACTTAGCAACAGTGGCTTGTAATTCGCAGGGTCAAGCCGGTACAAATACTAGCAGTAATAGCGTATTAATTTAACTAGTTGAATTCCCGTGTGTTGCCACGGGCCATCAACATTCTTTCCCATTGTGCAATTATTATGCACAACCAATATTTAAATACTTTGACGCATTGAACCAAGGAAAAGATCATGCGTGACACATAAGAACACGAAAGCAAAGTGGCATTTGATCATATTGATTTAGGGAATTCTTTTCTTATGCTCCCTTGGTCAAATACAAGTTTATTTTTCTAGTTCATCCGCTAGAGATTGTCAGGCGAGATTCACTTCAAAGTTTCTAATATACACTTTTCCAGTATGCATTAGGGTGTATATCCTGAAAGGTAAACATAACAACTTTCCAAACTGAGAGAAGTCTAACCTGGCACATATTGCTACAACCTTTTTATTGCTAGCTAATAGGCTAACAGCGTGAAGTCAAAGAAAACAGAAGATAATAAGGCGAACCTACGAAATCCTGAGACCTCTCATACAATTTCTACTGAATGTTGGTTTTGTGAAGCACATCAACATCACGGTGTAGGAAGCAGCTCCATTTTATTTTTGAATAAAGTGAATAATTAAGAAAACTAGGAAAAAAAAACTTCACGGCGCTTTGTGCGCGGAGGACCTGGAGATGGGAGGTGCAAGAGGGCAGGGAAGGAGGTGGGTGAGCTGCAAGATTCAAGCAACGACGTCGCACACTGCAAGCGACCGAGAGGAAACGTGAGCCACAGGAGGATATAAAGGTCGTCCGGAAGGAGGAATCGTGAGCCGTAACCACACCGGCGTTGATGTCCTAACTTAGTAACAGTGGCTTGTAATTCGCAGGGTCAAGCCGGTACAAATACTAGCACTACTAGCGTATTAATTTAACTAGTTGAATTCCCGTGCGTTGCCACGGGCCATCAACATTCTTTCCCATTGTGCATACAAATATTATGCACAACCAATATTCAAATACTTCGACGCATTGAACAAAGGAAAAGATCATGCGTGCCACATAAGAACAGGAAAGCAAAGTGGCATTTGATCATATTGATTTAGGGTGTAAATTCTTTTCTTATGCTCCCTTGGTCAAATACAAGTTTATTTTTCTTTTTCATCCGCTAGAGGTTGTCAGGCGAGATTCACTCATAAGTTTCTAATATACACTTTGCCAGTATGCATTATGGTGTATATCCTGGAAGGTAAACATAACAACTTTCCAAACTGAGAGAAGTCAACCTGGCACAGATTGCTACAAAATCCTGAGACCTCTCATACAATTTCTACTGAAAGTTGGTTTTGTGAAGCACATCAACATCACGGTGCAGGAAGCGGCTCCATTTTATTTTTGACTAAAGTGAATAATTGAGAAAACTAGGAGAAAAAACTTCACGGCTCTTTGTGCGCGGAGGGCCTGGAGATAGGAGGTGCAAGAGGGCAGGTGTCGCACCCTGATTTCTAGGGGATACTCACCGTACGAACTGGATAGCAGATGCTTGGATTATGGGGCATAACTGCTCCCACGTCCCAGCTTCCTGGTAGGCCTGCGCTTATGCGCGACAACACAAGCCCTGCTATTCCATCGTCGATGTAAACTATCCACTAGAGATCAAAGGCACTTCCGTCGACGTACTTCAAACCATACACACATGGTACGTCAACGGCGTTTAACAAGTGATATCACAACAGATCTCTACGACACAAAAGATTGAAATAAGTTGCAAATGGCTCTCATTAGAGCAGAGATAGCAAATACAATCATTCAGAGGGCACATGCCCCAACAATACATCAGTACAATACAGCGGAAGCATTCAACATGTCTGGGTACAGACAAGAACCAAATAGGCCTAAGAGGCCGGAAACGAAAAGACGGAGCCCATCCACGAAGTCTCGGAGCCTGCCCGGGTCCGCTATCTACTCGTCAGCAGTCTCGTCGTCATACTCCACGTAGTAGCCACCATGTAGACCCTCGGAAACGTCGTCTGCGTAAACCACAGCCCCAAAGGGGTCAGTACATAAACGTACTGGCAAGCAAGACTCACAGTTCACCAAAGTGTAACCCGTCAACACCAAGCACAGATGCCTTGGGTTCAACGGAAGAGAGGGGATATAAAAGATGCCGCAACTGTCTGCGCTAACCAATTACAGAGATTATACTACTTCCGGCTAACAGAAAGGAGATGAGATCGAGGATTGTAACCAACTGAAAGATAACTTCAAACAAACCCATCCTGGATCTCGCCCCTTATCCAAAGAAGCAATCCGAGGATAACTCACACAGTTGTAATAAGGTGAATCAAGTTATTGTGTGAATAACCTATTACTAGTCAGGTTATTAATCATTGGGTGAAACATGATTGATCATTACGTTGAAGTTGTCCTGAGTACTTGTTAGCCAGTACTTTCACCAAGTAATCCATAACCGCGGAAAACACGGCTTCTCGAGAAGATTATCCCTGCAGGGTTGCACCAATTTGGCCGTACACTCATGAATAACCCGCCAGATGGAAAGGCCCTTCCACCAAGCGGGGTACTCAACACAACCAACCATTCTTCGCATCAAGCCCAAAGAACCTTGGGCGCACGGCTAATCGAGCCCAGAAGAAAATGGACCCTCATAGCACTCTAAGAACGTGTCCCCCTATATGCCGACTACAAAAGTTCCACCCTGCGCTGGGCTCGCAAAAACATGCATGCGGCAAATGGAAAACACGAACTAAATGAGGCGATTTGGACGAGATGCGAATCAGGTCAAGTTGAGGGGGGCGCCCATACTCGCTTCCCAAATGCGGGTAGTGCGCTCATCATGGATCAGTAGACAAGACCCTTTTCCTATTAGGGTCGACACTAGCAGGCTCCAAAACCTCTCATGGGCCTCCTGCCGGTGCCTTATCATCAAATTTATTATTAATAGTAACATTAGCATGATTGATTGATTAAACATCGAGCCCCCACAACGTAAATGATATAGTAACAGAAAGTAACGGGTAACAGACTCGAGCAAAGCAACCTAAGCATGCTAGTAAGACACTGGCTCAAACAATGGGTTGTAGGAAGGGAGATGAGGCAATATCAGGGTTAAGGGATTCATGTGATGGGTTCGTAACAGAAACAACTACTACTAAGGCTAGCAGAAAGGAACAACGGAAAGTATCGGTAATCAATGTTGAAAGGAACACGGTGGTTCATGTGAGTGATAACTTGCCTGCAAAACCCATAGCCTGGTACTGAGCTAAATCCTTAGGAGGGATGTCGTAAGTATCGTCGGTCTCAACGTCGTCGTGTATCCGAGGAGAAGCAAACAAACATTGCAGAAAGATAAGCAATCATTATCATGGCATAGTGCACAATCAAACATGATGCATGACAAGTTTAATAGTTGCATCAAAGTAACTAGTTGACAAGGTAGAACATTTTAAATGGACCCATGTGCAAGGGTTGCACATGGAAAGATCCATTGAAAATAAGTAGAAACAATGATTCAACATTAGTTATTAGGTGAGAGTTGTTAGCATGATGCATGCATGATGATGATGACAAAATAACAACAAATAACAAGAGTGGAATCAATTGAAAAGGAATAGAACAAGTTTGGAAAACATTGATTAGGTTTGGAAGCTTTTGGTTACTTAAACATGGCACACAAGTAAATGTTGTTATCACCAATTTAAAGTGTGCAAAACAAGTTACAAATTTTATATTTGGAAAGGTTATCAAATTTTAGTTGGATTACATGTTTCACAATTTGAAATTGGACTTTGGATTATTTAGTTATGAATTAAACAATATTAAACAATTTTTAATTGCATTAAACAAGATTTAAATGGTTTAGGCAATTTTAATTATTCAAAACAGAAAACAAAAATTATATTTGAATAGGGTATGCAAAATGGTATGAAAAACATATTTTATTTGTATTTATTGGATTAGTGATGAATTAGTTATTGAATTTAGCAAATTATATTTGAATTATTTGAATTCAATTTTGAATTGCATTTTGGAATTTCAAAACAGTAAACAAATGGTACCAATGGGTAGACAATTTGATTTAGATCAGCACACATATTTTATTTTCATTTTTTAGAGTTATAAAACTAAAGTTATAGTCATTTGAATTCCAGGGACCCATCTGCAATTTTATTGGACCTTGATTAAATAAAAACGTGCAGAAAAACGTTTGTTACCGTGTATTAACCTACCCACACCCACTGCCCGTGGGCCACTGGCCTCCGTGGTGCTCACGTGGCGCTTGCGTGGCCAAAGGGTCGCTGACAGTGGGGCCTGGGTGCGGGGAAAAATCCCCAAAAGAAATTGCGCCGCGGGGGATTCGATCCCTCGACGCGGGCTTGCGCACGCAGCACTGCTACCACTGCGGTAGCAGTCGAGTTCGTTGACAGCTAAGGGTAAGTTACGTTTTAGGGTTCAGTTCGCGCATGTTATCTGAACCCGAAAAAAAAATGACAGTTTCAGTTAACGCTCCAGGGCGCGGAGGCAGTCGCCGGCGGGGACTGCTGCGGCCGTGTGCCCGTGCGCGGATGCGAGGGTGCTGCGACGTGGGTGTCTAGACGTGTGGGCGCGGACAACAGAGAGGGGAAAGGAGGAGCGGAGGCGAGCGCTGCTCACCGGGTTCTGGGCGTCGAGGTGCTGTCGACAGAGACGAGGGCGACGGTGGCCGGCGACGCCGCGGCCACCACAGGCCCTCCCAGCAACCGGTGGCGGGACGGGGAGATGCAGGGGAACGCCCCGGTCTCATTCCCGCCATCGGGTGCTCCTCGAGGCGACCAAGGCGAGGGGAGACGGTGGTGGAAGGCAGTGGTGTTCTCCGGTGGTTTTCAGAGGTGCAGGTAGAAACAGAGGGAAAAGTGCAGAGGGGAGGGAGAATGGCGGCGGTGGCTTGGGAGCTAGGGCTCTAGGTTAGCAGAGGGGGAAGGTGAGCTAGGTTATAGGGGACTAGGTGGTGTACGGCGGCAATCCGGAGGGGCATGGAGCGATCGGGTGGTGGAGGCGCTGTCGTACTGAAGGTGAGGAGGACGACAGCGACAGCAGAGGGGTTAATGGGCCAGGTGGGGAAATTAGGTGGGCTTAGGGGGTTGGGCTGGCTTTAGCTAGGTGGGCTGCTGTGCTCTCTCCCTCTCTTTCTTTTGCATTTTTATTTTTGTTTTACTTTTTTTTTGTAGCCTTAGCTTTAGGAAGGAAAACATGGCTTTTGAGTTACTAAAAATTACAGAAAAAATTAGTTTAGCATTATTAGGTAATTAGAAAACATATTGCCAGCTTGGATTTCAAATTATTTGAGATTTAGAAATATGTTTGTATTTGAAGCCAATTTAGGGGAAATTCAAGATTAATGAATCATTAAGGAAAACATGTATTTGAATAGGGTCTTCTTTAGGGTTTAAAAGGAATTTAATGAATTCAAATTAGTGGTGCATTTCATTGATTCAAAAGAGTAAAGATTTTGAGGATTGGTTGGAATTTGAGCAAATGATTTAGAGTAATTGCTTGGATTAATTGATTGAAAAATTGGTTTGATTAAAGCAACAAATTGAGAAGTGGAAAACAAAGAATAAAAGGGGTGTTTTTATTTGTTATTTTGGTTCCAAAAGTTGTAACAGAACAAGTATGAAAATAACCATTTGAATTTGTTTGAGTTTGAATTATGAAAACAAGATAAAACAGATGCAAAACAAATATTAACAATGCAAACAATAATAAAGCAATGCAATGAAATGATGACATGATGCATTGCTTGAAATAAAACAAGGAATCAAACATTCTAGGGGTATTTTTCATACTTGGGATGTTACAAAACGCCCCCCCTTGAAGGAATCGCGCCCCGAGATTCCTACTGAGAAAAGAAAAGGTCCGGAAACTTCTTGGGAAGATCTTCTTGAGCTGTGACACGTGAAACACATCGTGCACATTGGATAGACGTCAGGGAATTTGCAAACTACCGGAACATTTCAAGTAAAGGGGAGAGATTTTGCACCAAGGGTGTATAGTTGAATAGAATTTGATTCATTTGGAGAATAGATTATCTGGCTAGAATGGTGGAACAGAATTATTGACATCAATGGAACACCAAGGATGATATCAATGTCAGAATCAGCAACATGAGAGTAACGAGGAATATGTGGCCTCTCATTAGAATTGGATTGTTCTTACTTATCTTGGAAGTCAACATTTGAGATCCCGGGGAGCGAACAGAGTTTTGATTGCTTAGTGGAACCAGAATTGGGTTGTATGTTGTGGAAAAGATTGTTGACACAAGGGAATGTGATGCTCCGGTATCAAATAACACTTTAGCTGGAATAGAGTTTAGGAGATGAACGGGGAAACTTTGATTAGACGCCGGTAGAATAACTGAAATGGAAAACAACAACAAGATTTCAACGGACGAAAAGGATGTTGAGAAGAACAGAATATCAACATCGGGGAAAACGAGAACAAAACTCCTGAGGTACTATGGAAAACCCATCCGGGCTTCTAGAGGATCAATATCTACTGCTTAAGGAATAGAGGATCCGTTTCCGGGGCTTACACGCCTCCGTTCTCAATCATGAGTAGGCAACATGATAAATCACGTCACAACCACCTCCATTCCTATGGTCTAGTAGATATAAGCATCCTAGAGAAACCAGAATTCGTGAAATCCTAACTTGAAAGTTTAGATGAGAAGGGAGAAATCAACGTTGCACTTCCTTACCAGAAAAGGGAGGGAGGGTGGGGAAAAGAAGAAAAAGAACAGAATTCCTACTCTCACGTTTCATTTTTCCTATATAGCTACAAAATAGTTTCTAGACTCAACTGCGACCAGTAAAAGGGATCCTACAGGCAGACAGGCTCTGATACCATTTGTCGCACCCTGATTTCTAGGGGATACTCACCGTACGAACTGGATAGCAGATGCTTGGATTATGGGGCATAACTGCTCCCACGTCCCAGCTTCCTGGTAGGCCTGCGCTTATGCGCGACAACACAAGCCCTGCTATTCCATCGTCGATGTAAACTATCCACTAGAGATCAAAGGCACTTCCGTCGACGTACTTCAAACCATACACACATGGTACGTCAACGGCGTTTAACAAGTGATATCACAACAGATCTCTACGACACAAAAGATTGAAATAAGTTGCAAATGGCTCTCATTAGAGCAGAGATAGCAAATACAATCATTCAGAGGGCACATGCCCCAACAATACATCAGTACAATACAGCGGAAGCATTCAACATGTCTGGGTACAGACAAGAACCAAATAGGCCTAAGAGGCCGGAAACGAAAAGACGGAGCCCATCCACGAAGTCTCGGAGCCTGCCCGGGTCCGCTATCTACTCGTCAGCAGTCTCGTCGTCATACTCCACGTAGTAGCCACCATGTAGACCCTCGGAAACGTCGTCTGCGTAAACCACAGCCCCAAAGGGTCAGTACATAAACGTACTGGCAAGCAAGACTCACAGTTCACCAAAGTGTAACCCGTCAACACCAAGCACAGATGCCTTGGGTTCAACGGAAGAGAGGGGATATAAAAGATGCCGCAACTGTCTGCGCTAACCAATTACAGAGATTATACTACTTCCGGCTAACAGAAAGGAGATGAGATCGAGGATTGTAACCAACTGAAAGATAACTTCAAACAAACCCATCCTGGATCTCGCCCCTTATCCAAAGAAGCAATCCGAGGATAACTCACACAGTTGTAATAAGGTGAATCAAGTTATTGTGTGAATAACCTATTACTAGTCAGGTTATTAATCATTGGGTGAAACATGATTGATCATTACGTTGAAGTTGTCCTGAGTACTTGTTAGCCAGTACTTTCACCAAGTAATCCATAACCGCGGAAAACACGGCTTCTCGAGAAGATTATCCCTGCAGGGTTGCACCAATTTGGCCGTACACTCATGAATAACCCGCCAGATGGAAAGGCCCTTCCACCAAGCGGGGTACTCAACACAACCAACCATTCTTCGCATCAAGCCCAAAGAACCTTGGGCGCACGGCTAATCGAGCCCAGAAGAAAATGGACCCTCATAGCACTCTAAGAACGTGTCCCCCTATATGCCGACTACAAAAGTTCCACCCTGCGCTGGGCTCGCAAAAACATGCATGCGGCAAATGGAAAACACGAACTAAATGAGGCGATTTGGACGAGATGCGAATCAGGTCAAGTTGAGGGGGGCGCCCATACTCGCTTCCCAAATGCGGGTAGTGCGCTCATCATGGATCAGTAGACAAGACCCTTTTCCTATTAGGGTCGACACTAGCAGGCTCCAAAACCTCTCATGGGCCTCCTGCCGGTGCCTTATCATCAAATTTATTATTAATAGTAACATTAGCATGATTGATTGATTAAACATCGAGCCCCCACAACGTAAATGATATAGTAACAGAAAGTAACGGGTAACAGACTCGAGCAAAGCAACCTAAGCATGCTAGTAAGACACTGGCTCAAACAATGGGTTGTAGGAAGGGAGATGAGGCAATATCAGGTTAAGGGATTCATGTGATGGGTTCGTAACAGAAACAACTACTACTAAGGCTAGCAGAAAGGAACAACGGAAAGTATCGGTAATCAATGTTGAAAGGAACACGGTGGTTCATGTGAGTGATAACTTGCCTGCAAAACCCAGTAGCCTGGTACTGAGCTAAATCCTTAGGAGGGATGTCGTAAGTATCGTCGGTCTCAACGTCGTCGTGTATCCGAGGAGAAGCAAACAAACATTGCAGAAAGATAAGCAATCATTATCATGGCATAGTGCACAATCAAACATGATGCATGACAAGTTTAATAGTTGCATCAAAGTAACTAGTTGACAAGGTAGAACATTTTAAATGGACCCATGTGCAAGGGTTGCACATGGAAAGATCCATTGAAAATAAGTAGAAACAATGATTCAACATTAGTTATTAGGTGAGAGTTGTTAGCATGATGCATGCATGATGATGATGACAAAATAACAACAAATAACAAGAGTGGAATCAATTGAAAAGGAATAGAACAAGTTTGGAAAACATTGATTAGGTTTGGAAGCTTTGGTTACTTAAACATGGCACACAAGTAAATGTTGTTATCACCAATTTAAAGTGTGCAAAACAAGTTACAAATTTTATATTTGGAAAGGTTATCAAATTTTAGTTGGATTACATGTTTCACAATTTGAAATTGGACTTTGGATTATTTAGTTATGAATTAAACAATATTAAACAATTTTTAATTGCATTAAACAAGATTTAAATGGTTTAGGCAATTTTAATTATTCAAAACAGAAAACAAAAATTATATTTGAATAGGGTATGCAAAATGGTATGAAAAACATATTTTATTTGTATTTATTGGATTAGTGATGAATTAGTTATTGAATTTAGCAAATTATATTTGAATTATTTGAATTCAATTTTGAATTGCATTTTGGAATTTCAAAACAGTAAACAAATGGTACCAATGGGTAGACAATTTGATTTAGATCAGCACACATATTTTCATTTTTTAGAGTTATAAAATTAAAGTTATAGTCATTTGAATTCCAGGGACCCAACTGCAATTTTATTGGACCTTGATTAAATAAAAACGTGCAGAAAAACGTTTGTTACCGTGTATTAACCTACCCACACCCACTGCCCGTGGGCCACTGGCCTCCGTGGTGCTCACGTGGCGCTTGCGTGGCCAAAGGGTCGCTGACAGTGGGGCCTGGGTGCGGGGAAAAATCCCCAAAAGAAATTGCGCCGCGGGGATTCGATCCCTCGACGCGGGCTTGCGCACGCAGCACTGCTACCACTGCGGTAGCAGTCGAGTTCGTTGACAGCTAAGGGTAGGTTACGTTTTAGGGTTCAGTTCGCGCATGTTATCTGAACCCGAAAAAAAAATGACAGTTTCAGTTAACGCTCCAGGGCGCGGAGGCAGTCGCCGGCGGGGACTGCTGCGGCCGTGTGCCCGTGCGCGGATGCGAGAGGGGTGCTGCGACGTGGGTGTGTCTAGACGTGTGGGCGCGGACAACAGAGAGGGGAAAGGAGGAGCGGAGGCGAGCGCTGCTCACCGGGTTCTGGGCGTCGAGGTGCTGTCGACAGAGACGAGGGCGACGGTGGCCGGCGACGCCGCGGCCACCACAGGCCCTCCCAGCAACCGGTGGCGGGACGGGGAGATGCAGGGGAACGCCCCGGTCTCATTCCCGCCATCGGGTGCTCCTCGAGGCGACCAAGGCGAGGGGAGACGGTGGTGGAAGGCAGTGGTGTTCTCCGGTGGTTTTCAGAGTGCAGGTAGAAACAGAGGGAAAAGTGCAGAGGGGAGGGAGAATGGCGGCGGTGGCTTGGGAGCTAGGGCTCTAGTTAGCAGAGGGGGAAGGTGAGCTAGGTTATAGGGGACTAGGTGGTGTACGGCGGCAATCCGGAGGGGCATGGAGCGATCGGGTGGTGGAGGCGCTGTCGTACTGAAGGTGAGGAGGACGACAGCGACAGCAGAGGGGTTAATGGGCCAGGTGGGGAAATTAGGTGGGCTTAGGGGGTTGGGCTGGCTTTAGCTAGGTGGGCTGCTGTGCTCTCTCCCTCTCTTTCTTTTGCATTTTTATTTTTGTTTTACCTTTTTTTTGTAGCCTTAGCTTTAGGAAGGAAAACATGGCTTTTGAGTTACTAAAAATTACAGAAAAAATTAGTTTAGCATTATTAGGTAATTAGAAAACATATTGCCAGCTTGGATTTCAAATTATTTGAGATTTAGAAATATGTTTGTATTTGAAGCCAATTTAGGGGAAATTCAAGATTAATGAATCATTAAGGAAAACATGTATTTGAATAGGGTCTTCTTTAGGGTTTAAAAGGAATTTAATGAATTCAAATTAGTGGTGCATTTCATTGATTCAAAAGAGTAAAGATTTTGAGGATTGGTTGGAATTTGAGCAAATGATTTAGAGTAATTGCTTGGATTAATTGATTGAAAAATTGGTTTGATTAAAGCAACAAATTGAGAAGTGGAAAACAAAGAATAAAAGGGGTGTTTTTATTTGTTATTTTGGTTCCAAAAGTTGTAACAGAACAAGTATGAAAATAACCATTTGAATTTGTTTGAGTTTGAATTATGAAAACAAGATAAAACAGATGCAAAACAAATATTAACAATGCAAACAATAATAAAGCAATGCAATGAAATGATGACATGATGCATTGCTTGAAATAAAACAAGGAATCAAACATTCTAGGGGTATTTTTCATACTTGGGATGTTACAGCAGGGAAGGAGGTGGGTGAGCTGCAAGATTCAAGCAACAGCGGCGTACACTACAAGCGACAGAGTGGAAACGTGAGCCACAGGAAGATATGAAGGGCGTGCGTAAGGAGGAAGCGTGAGCCGTTACCACACCGGCGTTGATGTCCTAACTTAGTGACAGTGGCTTGCAATTCGCAGGGTCAAGCCGGTACAAATACTAACACTACTAGCGTATTAATTTAACTAGTTGAATTCCCGTGCGTTGCCACGGGCCATTAACATTCTTTCCCATTGTGCATACAAATATTATGCACAACGAATATTCAAATACTTCGACGCATTGAACCAGGGAAAAGATCATGTGTGCCACATAAGAACATGAAAGCAAAGTGGCATTTGATCAAATTGATTTAGGGTGTAAATTATTTGATAATGCTCCCTTGGTCAAATACAAGTTTATTTTTCTAGTTCATCCGCCAAAGGTTGTCAGGCGAGATTCACTTCAATGTTTCTAATATACACTTTGCCAGTATGCATTAGGGTGTATATCCAGAAAGGTAAACATAACAACTTTCCAAACTGAGAGAAGTCTAACCTGCCACAAATTGCTACAACCTTTTCATTGCTAGCTAATAGGTTAACACCGTGAAGTCAAAGAAAACAGAATATAATAATGCGAACCTACGAAATCCTGAGACCTCTCATACAATTTCTACTTAATGTTGGTTTTGTGAAGCACATCAACATCATGGTGTAGGAAGCGGCTCCATTTTATTTTTGACTAAAGTGCATAATTGAGAAAACTAGGAATAAAAAAACTTCACTAAATCGCAAAATTGAACAAATTCCAAAAATATGGGATGTAGACGGAAACAAAGATGATAAAAAGATTATAAACAATGAAGGATGGATAAAATAGTTTTATGAATAAATTTTACTTTTGACTCTGAACAAAGATTACAAACGACATATCATGCTCTCGTGGCTGAAAAGAATGTAACTTAATAGATTACGTTATATCTGACCCTGCTTTCTACATTGCAGCTTATTGGTGCACATATCTTAGCTCAACACCCAAAAGAACAAATAGTCATTACATATTTAACAAAAATTAAAAACCCTTCTCCTATCAATTCAAGCGGAAAAGAACTAAAAATTCCATTGCTTCTGTTGCTTCTTCCGATGACGAATGAGAATGTACAAAGAATGGTCAGACTGTATGATAGACTAATTTGAAATGAATGGGACATTATAAGGAAAAAAAACACGTAGAATGTTCAGCTGTAACTTCTTCACTTCCTGTTCATCTCTGCAGAAAACGTGGCTGTTATAATCTGGCCATTTTCCCATAATGTGTGCATGAATGGTTCAACCTGTACATTTTTTGCGAACTTATCAGCAAAAACAAGCATCCTAAACCGGTTTACATGGCTAACAGTGAACAGTTGAGAACGTGGGATTTTGTGAATAAAGAACTTTTAGTCGAAACACCTGATTCCCATGTCAAGCCACAGGAAAGTGAATGAAACATTTTGAATCAAAACACCGTTTCCTAAGCTTCTTGTCCCACACCAGATTTTTTCCGTAGATTGTTCATTGTCAGTCGCAACCTAGCCTTCAAGCAACATAAATATGACACCTTTGCAGCAATTATTTTTCAGTCGGTTAATTAGATAAACATATTTATGACCACAGTTGCGATGGTAATTATACATGCGCCTCAAGAGTGTGCGATAGGGTGGAGCGGAACTTGGGATGCAGCCAGCGTTGAAGTCGTGTTCCGAGAGCCTGATCAGCGTAATGGATCCCTACATTAGACACACATGAACATTATTTGAAATGAAAAAAAAAGATAATCCAGATAATATGTCTAAACCTATATTTCTGGACGTATGCACAAGCACAAAACCACCTATGAAAATTACCATATCATGATAATGTATGGCTTCATTTTTGGACCCTTTCATTGGAAAGTATCACTTGGAGGAGAAATAGCTGTTATAAAACAAAGCAAGGAGTAAGGTATGCACTGGATAGCCAAGACTGAAGAATTAAAGATGGTATGTATTGAAATAGCGAATGACACCTTACCAGGCTTAATCATTGTTATTTCAGTCATATGCACGACCAAGAAATTACATGTATAAATGAAGATATAAGGCAGGCAACATGGAAAGGTTGAGATACCTAGGCAACACCTTAGGTGCTTTAATTCCAGATGGCCCCGGTGCCACTCAAACCAGGGGCGACAGGAAGGAACATTCGGCCAACATCAACGCTCTTTCATCCACATCCACGCCCTCAACCATCTCTCCCCCCCTCCTCCTGCTCGCCACCATCTAGAGGACCCTACCTCCGCCTCCATGTACTGGTGGACAACAAGCTTAGTGAACTGTCGCACGTTGCTGCGGCCGTTCCGCCATGGACTTCCAAATGTCCGGTCTCTCTCCCGTGGTCATCATCTCCGACTGAATGTTGTGATGACCTGTGGATTTTGGACAAAGAATATAAGATGATCACAGTAACATGAGGGTGACGATTAAAAAATAATTATTATAGTATTAAATTATTTTTTGGTTTTTGATTAAGTAGATGGATTTTAAATAAACTTACATGAACTAAATTATTTTCTTATAATATGGGAGAATTTTGGAATACTATATGCATTTACATGAATTCTAGTTATCCATTTCGACTATTGTTGTACACATAAAAATATTTGTGTAGTTACAGAAAGGAGTATGTGCGTTCGTAATGCTCTTCTGTCTGAAAGAAAAACATGTCGGGAATGAGTGTCACTATGTGATTGAAAATTATAGTTAAAAAATGACACCTAAAGAGGCATAATAAGGTCAACGCTATCAAGAACTATGGAGAACTATTTTGCTGGTACCTTGAGGCAGAAGAAGATCAAGTAGCAACGAATAGCCGCTAAGACGAGATGATTTTAAAGAAGAATTCATGGCCAAACTTCTCAATCTGTTTTGGTGATCCCTGAGATGATTTAACCAGAGATTTTTTCCGCTGAGTTGAAAGGGTTGCAAGAGAAGTTGTAAATGTGAGGTTACAGAACAATACAGATCCAGGTAAAATTTTGTTGCAAATCAATCACAACAAAAACTATATTTTAGTCAAATTATGTGCAATACTTTGAAAAAACAGTTGATAGGATTTGTTGAAATAGCATAATTATTGTGTATATGGCGGTCAGAAATTTTGTTGCAACACTCAGTTTTGGATGCAAATATGTCTTTTCGTTGATATACAACACTATGATCAAAATATTACATAATTTAGCCACATTTTTTGTAGATTCAAAATAATATTTTTGTATTCCGAAATATTTTAAACAAATTCCAAGAGTCTACTTTTCTTAATGGAATATTTGTTTGTTATATGTATATTCTTTTGCTCTGCGGATGAGTTTTCTCATACAATACTAACATTGTGTGCTGACCTAATATATGTGGTTTTGAATTTCAAAAAAAAAACATCGTGTGGTCACAACAATTTTTTTTTGCCTGGGTTCCACCCACGTGAGTAGGTTGAGTAGCTCCAGCATGCAATTCCTATTCGTGTGTAAGAAGCAACCTGCTGGAGCGCTGAAATCGATAGGACATGAAGTAGCCAGGAATGTGGACAATCGATGCGACTGCACATCCCGCAGTGTTTGTTGTCCGTCCGATGGTAAATCGTAGGGCGTTGGATCGACCAATCCGCGCGCGGGATCAGTGGAGTCGACCAACACGTAGCGCGGGCCAAAAAATATCTACTCCCTCAGTCCCAAGTTAGTTGTCGTGAATTTATGAAAACAAGCATACTAGCCCTCACAAATGCGAGAGCATCATCTTTACTGTGCAAAAACTATTTAATTCTTTTCTTTATATTGGAAAAAAATACTACTAAAGGATAGAGACTAAGGCTCTGTTTGTCGTCAAAGTATTTTTATAATACCTAGGTCTATAAAATACTGAGTTATTCAATACTTCAAGGTGTTTGGGTCGAGCAAATACTCTATCTAAACATTGATATTGCGGTATTCTTTGGCCATGCACTGAAACAATTGAAATTAAATATAGGTGTTTTAGAAAAATAGAAGCTCTCGAAAAGGGTCCTAAAGTTAATTTTTTGAGTAAATATGTTACAATTTACTATGAAGATGCTATCCAACCGGAAATTGCACGTATTCCCATGTGATTTCATTGGTGGCCTAAAGTACACTGATCCCACTTTAAAGTCATTCCAAATATTTTGTACTAAAATCAACACATTAAATTGGTTAGATCACTATCGGATATTATGATGACCTACGGTACAAAGCCGAGAGTGGCTATGGGATATGTCTTGGTGAAGGACGCCTCATCATGTTATGCCGGTGATTATAGCCGACTGTTCACCATCAGTCATGTATTTACTGACAGTTTTTTCTACCGTCGGCATTCACAACGGTCTACGGTCCTATCTGTACCGTCAAAGATTATTATAGCCTACAGGGCAAATGACACTGTCATTTAACATAATAACCGACGGGCCAAAGAACCCGACGGTATCTCACACCGTCGGGCATGATTATTGATGAGTGGGCCATAAAACCATTGATATTTTGTTGCCGAGGGATTTTGGTCTCAGCCATATAGATTACACGTGGTTTTCTAATATAGTTAAAACTGAAACAAATGGTTGCACGAGGCGCACAAATCTCACCATCAGAAATTTATTTTACAACTATGTGCATTTCAATACATTTGGTAGAAATGACAGAACATGAATTATATCAATCACAATCTGATAATGTATTACAAACCTAACAAGAGTCGCATCCAACTCATATTAATCACTAACGAACCATTGGAAGAGAAAAATGTATTGTTCTAAATATTTTGCATAAGACAACTGGTCCAAAAACATCAAGCACAAATTCTAGCTTGAGAAGTTCGCTTCGTTGAATGACTTGAAGACTGTTCTATTATCATGCTCATCGCCGGAGATACGTCCCCATCCAGCATTGCTTCACACTCCCTACAATATTTACCAAAATATTAGTAAGAAAGATGGAAATGAGAATCATAAGGGAAACACATAAAAACAACCCGAATAAGATGGCAATTAAATCCTATAATAAAAATGGAGTGAAAAGTGTGAACCATAAAAGTAACTGCTATAATAAATGTAGTCTAACAAGACAGTTGTGTGTCTACCATCCAGAACCTTTACATCTAATATTGATGTGAACCAAAGAGAAGTAGCTAGTATATGATCAAGTTACACCCATAGATTAGATCATGAGATATCTACATGCGTTGCTGCACCAATAGAATTTCTTTTTTCTTGCGAACTGTACCAATAGGATTGCAATCAGAAAAGTTATGAAGTACAGTCACAACACACGAGGAAAAAATACTCGGACAGGGAAAGGGGGACGGCCAGAGAGAGATAGAGAGGATCAGAGATGGATACCTTGGCCACACGCGCTGCGTGTTATTTGATCCTTCGTTGCAGTGGAATTCATTGCAGTGGATTTTCGTCAGGGTAAAATCCTAACGACCTCACAAGCCTGAAGGCAACCAACGTGTAACAATTTCCGTGGGCACTATTTATAGATTTGAACTTTAAAATATGGATCAGCACACAATCGTCCAGAAGGTACATGAAGGCAGGTTGGTTGCCGACCGACAGACATGCATGCTCCAGGGGCGTCTTCTTGCCTATACCGCAGATGCACAACACATGAGCAGAAGAGTTGATGCAGTCAGCCATCGATCCATAATAAGGATAATTTACTGATGTTGTGGATCAAAGGGGTCGAAGAGATTGAATACTTGGGGACATGTCCCACATGTTACGTCCAGCTCCAGTGTCGACAAGGTAGCGGCAGGCGACGAGCGTCGACAAGGTAGCGGTAGCATTGAAAGCGTTCATGCGACGGTAGCTGGTGGCGGCCACGATGGCGTCGACCGCTCCGCCCGGTTCGTGTCCATGCTCCTTGATCCCTTGATCTCTGCATGTAGGCATTAACCGCACGATTCGACGCCCCGCACGGACGCAACAAATCGATCAGCCCTGAACAAAGCAACGAAAAAATGGAACCCTTTTGCACATCGCACGCGTTGAGCGATGAGAGAAGATTTAGATTGACCTTGAGCTGGCGGACGGTGAAGCGAGAGATCTGCTCGCTTCTGCTCTTTCTTCGGGACGGCTACCTAGGGTTTCTCCTCTAACTCTGGTGCAAGGGGGGGGGGAGGGAGGGAAAGGAGGAGACGGCAGACTTTACTGAACTAATAGGGGCGTGGCCGCGTGGGTGGTCTCGTAGCGGGAATATTTTGGCGTTCGCACGAAAAAATCAAAATTGCCCACTGCAAGATGCTTTGATTAGGATAAATAATCGTGGAATAAGATCTTAATTCTCGTATAACTGAAAATCCAGCGTGTAGAAAATGGGTCAACTTAATAAATAGAACTTTATTTTTCCTATATAACCGAAAATCAACTTTTTTCTCGAAACAGGATTTCGTCCCACTTTATAAATAAATCAAACGCGCACAACAGTCGTGATGCCCGAAACGTGCGGCCCCGAACGCTGCCAACTGACCTAGCAAATTAAGTTGGGCTTAACAGATCCACACCTCTGCCTCATATTTCGAGCACTGCGCCACCGATCAGGACATCTCCATCCCGTGCCGCGGCGTGCACCGCGGGACGGGACAGTATGCCTCCGAACCGCGTCTCTTCGGATCCTGTACGGGAGAAGGGCGATAAGGTTTTTGGGGAGCGCTGCGGCGCAACTATTGGCATCATCGTCATCACAGACACCGACGACTACTTCCCGAACGACGACTTCTTCCACGTCGACAACCTCTTCGGCGACAAGTCTGACGTGCCCAACGTCAACGGTTCTTCGTCTGCACCGTATGTGTTCATGTTTTGCTTCATGTCTCAATACATGTTCTTCTAGTACCGATCTATTTGAATCTGTCTATATCGCGTTTTCATGCAAATCATATGAATAGTTTATTTCTAGTTGTTCTAGCCATATGTTGTTTATCTTTTCCATGGATTAAATCATTTGGAAAATTGCTCATATATTCAACATTTGCATCTAGCTAGCACGGTCATCGCTACCCCCTGCCGAGCTGCTGACTTCTACCTCTATGACGATGATGGTGTCGGGCTGCTGGCGTGCTAGCCCGGCACGATCTCCGCCTCCGCGAGGACGCCGTCGTCTCTGCGATGAGGTCATCGCGGCTGCGGGCGTGTATCTGTTGTTGTTCTCACCATGACGGGCTGCCGGTGAGCAGCCTGACATGATCTCTATCTTCACGATGGCGTCGTTGTGGTTGCGGCCTGCTACCCAGCGCTGTCACCACCTTCATCAATGCACGGCGTCCTTGGGGACGCCGGCGTGCGGCCCGGTGCTTCTCCATCTCCACGTGGACGTCAGGCTGCCGGTGAGCGGCCCGGGCTTCTACACCTCCGCGGCGGCGGCATTGCAGCGCCCTGACTAGGGCCGTCCCGTGCACGACATGGTCGGGGATGTCGGCGCCATCTTCTTCTTCACCAGATCGCCGGCGGGTAGCCGTGGCTGTACTCACCGGAACGACGACATCGGGCTGCCGGTGAACAAACCTGGCGGCATCTCTACTCCCGTGGCGGTGGCATAGTGGTTGCTAGCGTGTAGCCCAGGGCCGTCGCCGTCTCCATGTCTTTGGTGACCGCCGTCATAAACATGGTGTCATCTCCTCCTCTGCGATGAACTCCTCGCGGCTGCCGGCGTGTAGACGCGGTCGTGTTTGCCATGATGACAAGGTCGGGCTGCCGTTTGGCGGCCTGATGAGTGATAGACGTATCTGTATAGGACTCTAACCTAACACGTATATGTACCTGTATTGTAACCTTCTATATATTGAGATAGGCCGGACCATTGTTGGTACCGTGCATACCCCTACCCATATTGTTTCTAATGGTATCAGAGCAGAAACCCTAACTCGCCGCCGCTGCCGCCAAACTCACGACAGCGCCGCCGACTACTCTCGCTTCCGCCTACGTCCCTAACTCGCCGCCGATCATGACGACCTCGAGCTCTACCTCGACCGTTACCTCGGTTGTCTCCTCGGGCTCCCTCAGCGCCGCCTTCCCTGGTCTCTTTGGCTCGACGATGGCTGGTGTCTCTACTACCTCGGTCATCCCGCCGTCGCCGATCAACTTGACGGGGCAGATCACCGTATGTCTCAACTCGAACAACTTCATCTACTGGAGGACTCAGGTTGTTCCCATGCTAAGGAGCAATCTACTCTTTGGGTTCGTCGATGGCACTCTCCCGTGTCCGTCTGCGACGATCCCCAATCCCGCTGCTGCAATCGCTGGTGCGCCGGCGACCATACCCAACCCACAGTTTGCTGCCTGGCACCAACAGGACCAGGCCATCCTCACCGCCATTGTGTGCTCCCTCCACGAGTGTGTTCTTGGGATGATGACGATGGTGACCACGTCTCACGAGGCGTGGGCAACCCTAACCGCCAGCTTCGCCTCGCAGTCTACGGCACGTGCGATGCAGATCCGCGGTGAACTCAACAAGGCCAAGAAGCTGGATAAAACTGCTTCCGTATTCTTCAATGAGATCAAGTCCATGGCAGATGTGCTAGCGTCCATTGGCCAGCCACTACGCCCCGACGAGTTACTGGATACTTGTGTGCGGGGCTAGATGCTGATTATGATGCTCTCGTTCAGATGGTATCGGCAAGGGCACTCAGTGATCCTATGCCGGTCCGGGACGTCTACGCACAGCTCCTTGCTACTGAGCAGCGCATGAACGCGCGCGCCGAACTTGGAGCTGATGTGCACATGGCCAACATCAACTTCAGGGCGTGTACCGCTGCCTTCCCGCCGCCTTCCTCGGCACCTGCCTACAACCAACAGCGCAGCGACGGTGGTGGTTCCTCCCGTGGCGGC
Source organism: Alopecurus myosuroides (assembly GCA_028641055.1). NCBI lineage: Eukaryota > Viridiplantae > Streptophyta > Magnoliopsida > Poales > Poaceae > Alopecurus > Alopecurus myosuroides. Next base: position 67,879 of record JAPCYS010001888.1, read on the forward strand.
GGTGGAGGAGGCTCCTCGTCTGGTGGCGGTGGGGGCGGTGGCAATCGTCCCACGTGCCAGATTTGCAGCAAAATTGGACACCTCGCCTCTTGCTGTTTCAAGCGGTATGATCCCAACTACCTAGGCACCGGCAATGACGGCCGCTACAAGGACAAGCAGCTCGCTGCCTTTACCACCCGCTCCGCCAACGCCGCTGCCACCAACAACCGCGCCAACAACACCTCCAACGGCGCCACGCCCTCCTACCCGATCGACCCCCGCCTGGTATGCTGATACGGCGGCTACGGATCACTTCACCAACGACCTCGCCAAGCTCTCCGTACACGAGCCCTACAATGGCAAGGATCAAGTGCAAACCGCAAACGGTTCAGGTATGCGCATTCAACATATTGGTCATTCCACTATTCATTCGTCATCAAATCCACTTCATCTTAAAAATATCCTTCATGTTCCTTCCATCACCCGCAATCTTCTCTCCGTAAAAAAATTTACACGTGATAATAACGTCTTCTTTGAATTTCATCCTTGGTATTTTCTTGTTAAGGATCGGGCTTCGAAAGACGTTCTTCTTAGTGGAGGTTGCTGTGGTGAGCTTTACAGGCTTGATGAGACGTCCGTCAAGCAAGTTTTTAGCGGTGTTAAATTTTCCCGTGAGCAATGGCACTCACGCTTAGGGCATCCAGCCACCCCCATAGTTCAACATGTTCTCCACCGTCATGAGCTTCCCTCAGTGACAGTCAATAAAAATGTAGTGTGTGATGCCTGTCAGCAAGGCAAGAGTCATCAGTTTCCGTTTTCCTTGTCCACTCGTGTTACCACTTCTCCTTTAGAGATTATATATTCAGATGTTTGGGGTCCTGCCCCTATTTCTACCAGTGGACATGAGTATTATGTGAGTTTTGTTGATGCTTACGGTCGCTTTACATGGCTCTACTTGCTTAAACGAAAATCTAATGTTTTCCGTGTCTTCATTGAGTTCCAAAAACATGTTGAACGCCTCCTAAACAAAAAGATTATTCATGTCCAGTCGGACTGGGGGGGGTGAATATCATAGGCTAAACAAGTTTTTTACTGACCTTGGTATCTCACATCGCGTTTCATGCCCTCATACACATCAACAGAACGGCACCGCTGAACGCAAACATAGACACATTGTTGAAACTGGTTTAACTCTTCTTGCTCATGCTTCTGCGCCTTACTGGTTTTGGAGTGATGCGTTTTCTACAGCGTGTTTTCTCATAAATCGTTTGCCTAGTCGTGTCATCAACATGGAGACTCCTATTGAGCGCCTCCTTGGAGAGGTTCCCGATTATACTTTTCTCAAAGTCTTCGGTTGTGCATGCTGGCCACACCTCCGTCCTTATAATCACCGCAAACTTGAGTTCCGTTCTAAACAGTGTGTCTTTCTAGGTTATAGCTCCATCCATAAAGGCTACAAGTGTCTACATATTCCTACAAACCGCGTCTACATCTCTCGTGACGTTGTTTTTGACGAGACAATTTTTCCTTTCTCTCATTTATCACAAAATTCTACCATACCATCTACCTTCACCACTCCTCCAACTCCTGACCAATTTGTTGATGCTGCATATACACCGTCTCTTTTGTCTAACCATGGTGCAGGTGTTGGAAGAGGAGCTCGTCTCGAATTGCTGGATACTGCCGATCCAGCTGACATGGCACGTGATCACGACGATCACGTCGATCGCATGCATGGTCCTGGTGATGGCCATGCACCCGAGGCCGGCCCATCCTCGCCTAGCTCGCCTCCGGCTGGGCCAGCCGGTTCACCCCCGCCCGATCGCCTCCGACTGGGCCAGCCGGCCCATCATCGCCCGGTTCGCCTCTAGCTGGGCCGTCACCCGGACGGTCGCCCGCACGGCAGCCTCCTCCACGTTGCCGACTTCGTCTGCGTCTCCTCCTGGTGTTACCACCAGACTCATGCGTGGTGTTCGTCAGCCCAAGAAGCGGACAGATGGTACAGTGGCCTGGAATACATCTCGTGCTATCGATCTTGTTCATAATGAGCCCCGCACTCATCATGATGCTATGACTTGTGCCCACTGGCGCACTGCTATGGGAGACTGAATACTCTGCTCTTCAAGCCAACAAGACTTGGCGACTAGTTCCTCCTCGCCCTGGTGTTAATGTCATTGACTGCAAGTGGTCTTCAAAATCAAGCAAAAATCTGATGGTACAATAGAGCGATACAAAGCACGCTTAGTGGCAAAAGGGTTTAAGCAGCGTTATGGACTTGACTATGAGGATACTTTCAGCCCTGTTGTCAAGCCTACTACTATTTGATTACTATTGTCCATGGCTCTTACACACGGATGGCACCTGCGACAGCTAGATATTCAGAATGCCTTTCTGCATGGTGTTCTTGAGGAGGAGGTATACATGCGCCAGCCCCCTGGTTTTGAGGATTCATCACATCCTGGTTATATTTGTCAGCTTGATAAGGCCATTTATGGACTGAAACAGGCTCCTCGTGCTTGGCATGCCCGGTTGAGTGTTGTTCTTTCTGGAATTGGGTTTGTTGCATCTACTGCTGACACTTCCCTCTTTATTCTTCAGAGCCGTGAGGTCACTATATATTTGTTGGTCTATGTTGATGATATAATTGTGGTGAGTTCCTCCACTACTGCTACTGATCGCCTGCTTGTTCAGCTGGGTTCCTCTTTTGATCTCAAGGATCTTGGTGAGCTGCATTATTTTCTTGGAATAGAGGTGAAGCGTTCCCCTGGTTGCCTTCATCTCAGTCAACAGAGGTATGCGTCTGAGCTGCTCCGGCGTGCTGGCTTGTTAAAGTGCGCCCCCACGACTACTCCTATGACCTCTACTGATACGTTGAGTTCTACTGCTGGCACCTTACTTTCAGCAGATGAGTCTACTTGTTATCGCAACATTGTTGGTGGGTTGCGGTATCTTACCATGACCAGACCAGATCTTGCATTTGCGGTAAATAAGGTGTGTCAGTTTCTCTCTGCTCCTCGTTGTCATCACTGGGCAGCGGTGAACGTATACTACGGTATGTTCATGGCACCTTGACATACGGTTTACTACTGAGACGGCCTACCTCGTCTCCTGATCTTTTGTCCGCTTTCTCTGATGCGGATTGGGGTACCTGACGATCGGCGATCAACCGGGGGATATGCCATATTTTACGGTGGTAATTTGGTTTCTTGGAGTGCTAGAAAGCAAGCCACAGTGTCTCGGTCCAGTACCGAGTCTGAGTACAAGGCGCTCGCTAACGCTACGGCAGAGTTGATTTGGGTACAAGCCTTGCTAGCTGAACTTGGTGTTTCTCAGAGTTGTCCACCAGTATTATGGTGTGACAATATTGGTGCAACGTTCCTTTCTTCGAACCCAGTATTTCATGCACGGACTAAACACATTGAGGTGGATTTTCATTTTGTTCGAGAGAGGGTTGCACAGAAACTGTTGCAGATTCGGTTCATCTCATCCAAGGATCAGTTGGCAGACATATTTACTAAACCTCTCCCACTACCATTGTTTCAGTTCTGTAGACACAATCTCAACATTGGTACCTCTGTTGATTTGAGGGAGGGTGATAGACGTATCTGTATAGGACTCTAACCTAACACGTATATGTACCTGTATTGTAACCTTCTATATATTGAGATAGGCCGGACCATTGTTGGTACCGTGCATACCCCTACCCATATTGTTTCTCAATGAGATCTCTACCTCCGACGGCGTAGTTGCGGTGGCGGTTCCATTGAATGAATAACGGATCCGGATCCCAAGAACAATAAAGCATTGGAATAAGCATGAGTGATCAAATGAAATAAAGCAGCTTGAGCGCACCGGCCGTCGCCATCTCCATCCATGCGTAGCGTCTTTTCGGGGCGCCGGCGTGCAGCCCGGTGCTTCTCCATCTCCACGGCAACGTCATCTAGTTGCTAGCTGATGGCTCGATATGACGGCACCGGGGCTGACGAGACGCAGCCTAGTCGTCGATCCGCAACTCCACGACTCATCACCAGTCCGATCTCGTTTTTCCTATCTTTTGCTTTGAGGCTAAGACGCCGCTGTGGCTGTTGATAGTCATGCGCATCACATAGTTGCGCTGCTACTGGCCACACACATGCACGGCTGTGGCGTATCTTGTACGCCCGCCAACACACGGTCTCCATCAGCCGGCCGCGCTGTCGTCCACAATCGACGCCACCCTCTCAGGATGTACATGGACATGGACGTCCGCCTGGCCGCTTGGTCCATGCCGCTCCAAAAGACCAAACGGCTAAACGGATGGGCCGTCCAAATTAGGCGGGCCGGGTGGACAACGTCCGCTAAGCCGCTACCATCCGCATCCGCAAGTACTGCAATCTCGCAGCCTAGCTGCCGGCGCTCTCTTTTCCCAAATCAGATGTTGAGTAGGAATAAAACGTCCATGCCCCAGCTCGCCGCCGCCGTCGGCCGGAGCCGTGCTTGTCTACGCCTAGCTCCTAGCTCGGCTGTCTCTACTCTGCTGGTCGTCGCCTGCAATCGCTCGTCTCCGGCTAGATCAGCTTTCGAGTAGGAAGAAAAGGGCCGCCCAGATCCCTCGTCCACCCGCAGCTTGTCACCGCCGTCGAACCAGAGCCGCCCTTTGTCTCTCCCAGCTTCCAGTTCAAGACCTGCTGCACCCTGCTGCTCGTCGACACCCAGCCCCTTCCCATCGGGACCTGGTCAACTCGGCTCCGTTGCGAGCATGAATGGTCCAAATATCCAGTCACTACGGGAGAGGAGAACTTTGCCGTGTGTCCTGCTCTTTAACGTGTGCTGGATGTCGGGCACACAGCGAAGAAATCTTTGCCGTGTGCCGACACACGACAAAGAATAGCACACGGTTAAGACTATGAAAAACACACGGGAAAGAAAAGAGCACGGCAAAAATTACCGAATGCGCACGGCAAAGATAGCCAGACGGCAAAGAAAATTGAGCCAAACGGAATAGCGAGCGGGTCAGTCACGGCCGTTCTCTGTGCGCACTGATTGGTTGGAGCAGGTTTCACGCGGATAACTATCCGATGGCTCGGATGGTTTCTGAAGAAACACACAATCCGTGGCTCTTCTTGCATGTCTTTCTCATTGGTCCTTGCTTGGAGACATAAAGATGACACAAGCAGCTGGCGTCATGTGCTTGGCTCTCTGGTTATCCCCGTGCGCACATCTCCTCTCTGCTCCACTGCTCCGTTCATGGCCGTGAGCTCCTTTAGTCCTCCCACCGGCGACGACCTCCATCACTCCTCCATGGCCGGCGACCACCTCCACTCCTCCTCCCGCCGGCGACTACCTCGGTGTTCGCAGCGACCAGCTCTCCCTTTCCGGTTGCGCGGCCTCGCCACCGTCCTGGCGCCCTCGCCGGCCGTCTCCTTCCTCGGCCACCGCCATCTCGCCGTTGTCGACCTTCTCCTTCCTCGTCCACCGCCACCTCGCCGTTGTAGACCTTCTCCTTCCCCGGCCACCATCCTTGCGCCCTCGCCGTCTGCGGCGTCGTTCGAGCCGGACCGCGTCTCGGCGCCACCTCCCGCACCTCCAACCTAGACGTCATGGACAATCTCCATCGCCAAGGAGCTCGAGCAGAAGCTTGTCGTGACCGAGAACGCGTTGGCGCCGCCGGCCGCCGCCCTTGTTGACCTTATCCATGGACACAACTCGTCGTCGACCTCGCAGCGAGGACACTGCCCGGAGGACGCCGCCTCCCTTCTCGACGACCTCCGCCATGAACACTGCTCGCCGTCGACCTCGTGGCGACGACGCTACCCGGACGCCGGCCGGCTGTCCTGGGTGCGCGACATTTTTTAGATGGCATAAGCTCTTTGCCGTGTGGAAGTTTACCACGGCAACGACCCGCTCGCTGTCACCGTCCGTCCATCATCGTCAAGTAACAGTGGATCCCACCCAGCAGCGTTGCCGTGTGCCCGACATAAGCCACACGGCAAAGAGAACGCTACCGTGCAAAAGGCTGCCGTGTGCGCTTTGCCGTTTGCGACACACGGTAAAGACGTTACTGTGTGTTTTTAGGCCTTTGCCGTGTGTTTTCGGCACACGGTAAAGAAGCGCTCTCCCATAGTGAGTAGAGGATATTGCACAAGAGCTTGTCCGATTCAACTAGTACAAAGATGCATGAAGCCAAAGGATACAGGGATGTAGCGGATGGACAGCGGTGTCCGCTGGACACAACGGCCAAACGAATAAGCGGAGGCGGACTCCGCTAACAATATAATTAAACCTACGGACGAAGCCGAAATAGACGGACAATCCGTGGACATGTCCGCCCCCAACCTGACCCGACTCCTTGCTTTCTGCCTCGTCGGCGGTATGCATCATATGCAGCAAAGGACATCTGTTCAGGCCATGGGCCCATATAGGGGTGGGAACTCGTAGAAATTGAAAATTGAAAATTGAAAAGGATAATCCGAATTATCCGACATTCGTATTCGAGAAATTGAAAATGAAAGTGGTAAATATACGAATCCGAACAACAAAGAAATGGAAATGGTAAATATCCGTATTCGTTTTTCCAAATACAAAACAAATGTGGTATTGAATTTTGAACAAAATATGGATATGGAAATGGATATATCCGTATCCGAATAAAATTATAAAACTATGTTAGCCAGTTTTGGCATACCTAGTATGATATGATGATTAACCAACCTAAAAGAGTATGAAAGTGGGTGAATGTGTTTTCCATGATTGAACTTTGAACCATCGTGTATTATACATCCATACTATTTATATACCGTTTAATAGTTGATTCGATATAAGAATAACTGTATTATTTCCTTATATTCGTATCCGTTCCGAATTTAGAAAATATACGATCCGCATTCGTATTCGAGTAACATCCGCTCCGCATTCGTATCTGATAATATCCGTATCCGTATTCGCATTCGTTTTAAAAATATGGAAAAGGACGTGGGAAGGGCACTATCCGATCCACATCCGATCCGTTTCCACCCCTTAACACGCGTACACCCGACGCTTGCTATGTGCACGAGCATGCATGCCGGTACAAGTCATGTGATCATACCTCGTGTGGGTGTTCTCCAAAGTGCCGTACGTGTATGGGCTTGCATGGACGAGCGACGTTGCCTAGCTGGTGCAGTGCATGTGTCTAGCCTGTGCTAGTATGCAACGACATGAAGATCAACATATATGAGGCAGCGGCTTCCTGTCGTGCCGCTCGTGTACCCGTTCACCCTCTCTCTGGGTGTTGCCGGTCCAATATCCTCCGACGCGCACAGCCCGCTATCACCATGGGCGGCGCACTCGACAACATCTTCCGGATATGCACGCTCAAAGTGATGTTGTCCGTCTTTTCCATCATCTCCAATTAAGACCACGTCTACTTCCGCGGGTGTACCCCTCTCACTTACGACGGAGCTGCAAAGCCGTCACGACGTCCACGCCAAGTATTACCATGCATGGTACCACGACTTCAATCATTTCAACGCCGCTCGAGACCACTGGCGGAACTAGGAATCAAGCTTAAGGGGGGACAAAGATGGTGATCATCCATTAGAGGGGGCCAATATGCTAGTTTTCACTAAAAATATTTCTAAACAGACTTATCTGTCTAAAAATTAGCTTGATGCTGCATGCATAGGGGGGCCAAGGCCCCTGCTCGTCCCCCCTAGTTTCACCACTGCTCGAGACCGACGAGGCAATACGGCGAGGCGGGCATGGCCGGAGCAAAGGCCATGCTATCTACGACACATGTACACACTAGTACACGTACTTCGCCGGCGACAACACACACCACCACCACCACCATGCATGAAGAACGCAAAGCGAAGACTGAAGACGACGACCAAGCCCCGGAAACCAAGAGACCACAATCGCCTAGTATCTTGGCCGCGCCAGCAGGCCATGGAGCGCACATGTGGAATATTTGTGTATTAGTCATTACGATTAATGATACAATGTTCCTCTCTTTTATTTTTGTGTACTTTGTACACTGGCACGCCCGCGTTTTTTTCTTTTTGTAGTCCCTCGGCGTATGAGAGATACACATTGCTCTTTTCTTATCAAGAGCGTTTCGTTTTGTATTTCTCGTGTCAAACAACGAGCACGATAGGGTGTTATTTATATTAAGATAAAGAAAAACTTCGGACGAAGCGAAGCGAGGCCTGTCGCTGGAGTCTTAGGGTACGAGTTGTTACCGAATTGGAGTTTGATTCACCCTTGCCGACCTAGTTTGGTCAGGACTACCTTTAGATACCTCGTGTCAGCCTCCGTTCGGGATAAACCACTCATCATAAATCGGGCACGTGTAGTAACCTCACCCGAAATAGTGAAGTATTGCTGGCCAGCGTCTGTGTTTTTTCTCTTCCTTGTTGGAAGGGTATTTCACGTTAAAATTCGGTGTCCCCGTTGGTTTTGATCTTGCTTACTTTATCATTGTTCTAATATTGCGTGTAACAAGTGTATCAGAGCACTGTTTCATATTAGGGTTTCGCGATGGCATCGATGAAGTTTCATCTACCGTTGCTGGACTACAAGACGAGGTTTTCTCCGTGGCAAATCAAGATGTGTGCAGTTCTATCGCAAACATCAGAACCCGACGAGGCGCTGGATGCGTTCGGGAATAAGGAAGCGAGCAAGTAAACTTTCGAGGAGAAGCGCAAAGATCGTAAGGGTTTGTCGTTGATTCAACTTCATCTATCTAATGATATCTTGCAATAGGTGCTGCAGGAGAAATCCACAGCAGCGTTGTGGGTCAATCTGTAATCTATCTGCATGTCAACGGATCTAACCAGCAAGATGCACGTAAAGATGAAGTTGTTCTCTCTCAAGATGCAAGATGTTGGTTCAGTGATAAATCACATCTCGATCTTTAAGGAGACCGTGGTCGACCTAGTGCCGATGGAGGTAAAATATGAGGATGAAGATTTATCTCTTTTGTTGTTATGTTCGCTGCCTAGATTTTTTACAAACCTGCGGGATACCATACTATTAAGCCGCGATGAACTAATCCTTGCGGAAGTTTGTGAGTCCCTGCAGACCAGGGAAAAGATGAAAGTTATGGTGCAGTCTAACGCATCGTTTTAAAAAAAAAAACACGGAATATAGCTCTATATTTGGAATTTATAATGTTGTTTGTGTTTCGTCAATATAGGCTGGCCATAAATTTCTGACAAGACAATTTGGTACTTGCCTTGGAGGCAATGAATGATGGTGATGGAGGGCACACTCTGGCTGATGGAAACGTTGCTATAGTTGTGCCTCATTCAATCCTTCTTAACGCAATGGGGAAACAACGTTTAGAAAGTAAAGATTTTTACTTTGTGACAACACTTACGATGTTTGTTGCAACTTTACCATCTAAGGCTCATCTAGTTATTCCGTCATTGTTTTGGAGTATCTTAGATATAATATATGAACACACTCAAAACGAAAAATTATGACATATAACTCCGTACGGCAGCAAATGAGACGTGGGTGTAGCTACACCCGGTAGTAGAAACCATTTTCCCTATATATATATATATATAATTCTTTTTTCAAAATGGGTAGAAAATCTATCCTTTGAATCCATAGATACAGACCGCTTTTATTTAAAAGTAACATTCACACGCAACAAAAGGGTTCCGCAACGTGACATATCACGGATGCTACAGTATCGAAACATGAATCGACCATTAAAACAGGGCAAAAAAAATCGACTAAACAACTTGTAGATGATTAGCATGGCGAGGCATCCCAGCTGAAAGTATCCCGAGCGACCATCAGCAGCCATGTATACCCTATATTAAATGGATTCCGATGATCCCGCGGGAGAAGGTAAGCTCGTGACACAATCTAATGTGTAGCCATGTGAAAGACCTGAATGAATATCTCCTATCTGCCACACCTGCTCCATTAGTGTGGCATCAGCTCACCGGAACACTTTGCAAAGTAAAAACACGTTATCTTTTCACTAGTTATGTTGAATTATCATCCATTTCTCTAGCACCTCCACAAATTTTAATTTTAGTATTGTTCCAATAACCTCGAGAGTTGAATATTTGAGTCCGCTATGTACTAATTAATTTAGGAAACACTACAAATATGGAAAAATGCGTGTAGGTGTGAAATCAAAATCATACTATGTGAGGAAGACTGAACATAATTAAACTAGTCAAATCATGTGCGACGTTTCATCTCGATGGAACATGCAGATTGTTGAATTTCCGGTCTCACTGAGCCAGCTTAGGCCAAGGCTCCATCTAGCTCAACAACTGACAGCACAAGCTACACTAGTGGAAACAGGGGCATTAGTCCCGGTTCGTAGGCCCCATTTGTCCCGGTTGTGCAACCGGGACGGGGTATCCGGGACAAATACCCCTCCCCTTTGGTCCCGGTTGTGCCAGGACCCGGGACAAATGGGGCTGACCACGTGGCCCGTGCGATGGATCCTGGCCAGGGCTATTAGTCCCGGTTCGCAATACGACCCGGGATGCATGCCCCTTCTGCCGCGGCAGGGCCTTTTCCCTCTGCCGCGGCAGAAATTTATAATTTTCGTTTTTTTGGCCCCCAGACCTCCGGGCAGGCCCTCCCCGGACCTCGAGAAGAGAGGAGTCTCGGTGGACCCTCCACAGAGCTCCCGGATCGCACGAGTGAATAAATATATAAAGCAGAATAAGAAACACTTATATTACGGAAGCAAAGTATATCGAGCATATTACATGACCGATGGAGTGTAATACAAAATCAAACTAAGTTCCAATCGGACGAATAGTACTCTCCATTTACGTTTAAGACCTCTGCATCTAAGAAGCCCGCAATTTCCTCCTGAATTGCTCGTATGCTGTCCCTTGGTAGAAGACCGTCCCGAAGCCGTTCGATCTAATAAAGAAGAGTGGTCAATATAGATAGTAACTAAAATAGATAGTAATAAGAAGAATTGACGACTAACGTACATGAAGTTGCTTTAAATTTCTGCCCGTGGAGATGTCGTCTGACGAATGAACTCGCAAACGTAGTATCCACACAAGTTATTCCCGTCTCCTTGTTGCAAGAACTTTACGAGAAGATTGTTTCAATCAAAATAATAATCAACCAGGCATGATAATGGTATCGACACTAGAATCAAGGAGATGGGCGCGGATCTAGATAGTACTTACTTGCACAACATCAAATGTAAGCTTTTTTCCCATTCACCGGAGACTTATTTATGAACCTCTTCCAACCCTACCCGAGAAAGAAAAAGAATAAAAAGAGTTAGTAATTACTTGATGTCCGAAAATGAAACAAAGTAGTCGAATTGCCATATAAAATACTGAATATTAATAAAGATTGAAATTACCGCTGGATCATTTCCTGCATGTCAGCCCACATTGAGAGGGGTTTACGTTTTGGGTCCATTACAATTACTTTTCCTTTGTCAATTTGGAAGATTAGCAGAATATAGTGGAAGCTGCGCACGCAGAACTCATCAATTATACAGTGAACATCGAGTAAGGAAACAGAATGTTCACAACAGAGTAACACACTTACTTGAAGTTGTAAGGAAATAGTATTTCCCGTCGGTGTTGGTTAAATATTATTGCGCTCAGAATATTATTTTCTGTATCCTTGGGATATTCCTGAAGAGTCTTGTCATAAACAATATTTGGATCAATGAACCCAATATCATAGATTCTACCTCTTTTGCATTCGAGAATCTTCATTCTGCAATTAAATATATGTACTATATATATATATATATATATATATATATATATATTATGTATATATATATATATGAATATGCAATTGAATGAGGTGAGCTAGAGAAATAAGTGCTTACAGACAATAGGCACTAAGGATAGACTTGTCGAGGGCCTGCTGCTGGTATAACTGAAACAATTCCTCAAATTGAATCATAACATATCCATTTCCAGTTCCATAGTGCTCGTCCCTAACGTTGAGATATATCCAGTCCATAGATTGTTCAGTGGCTTTCATATACCAACTATGCAATCTTCGCATTTTCGTTGGTAGATCATTTATCTCCTCGGGTTTGACAAGAGGCATCTTGTACTCGTATTTGTATGCACATTCAGCTGCGGGGAAGTAGTTCACTGTTTGCATATACTGAGCAATGGACAAACCCGCATCAGCTGCCTTGTCTGCGTACAGTGTTATAAACTCCGGATCAATATCCTCGTCAGCAATATTAGTGCTCGGCCCCACCTGGGTATTGGAAATCACTTTGAGCGGGGACGTGGATTGTTTTTTCTGCTCTCCGAGCTGAGCAACTGATTTTCCCTTTTTCCCGCTTGTGCTACTACTCTTCGTCGACCACACCATTTCCTGGTGTGACTTCAGAATAGAGCGGTCATAGTCAGATGACAGACTCGGCTCGGGTTGATGAAGAGTCTTCACCATTTTCCAAGCTCGTTCTATCTCTTCTGCGGTCTCGGGGAAATCTGGCTTTTGCTTCTCCTTCCGCTTTGATTTCCACGCCTCGTATTGGTCCTTTGCAATTTTCTGGTTTTCCTCGGGAGTATAGTCGTAAGGTAACTTGGGTACCTCTTTTGGTACCTTCGGGAGGGGTGACCGTTGACGTTTCGGTGATTTTTTACGTTTCGGCAGAAACTTAGTGGGCGGAGAGGGCTGACGCGGCGGCGTAGGCGACCGCGCCGGAGACGGCATGCGTTGCGAAGACGACCGTGCTGGAGACTTTTGCGCTGGAGAAATGCGAGAATTCGATGGCTTTGCCGTCTGATTTGTGAGCACAATGCATTCCTTTAGCCATAGAACGGTCGAGTTCTTGGCTTCTCCGAGTTCAGTCAACTCTTCATCTTCACCTTCAGGAAAATCAAGCTTTACCCGTTCAAATCCGTTGACAACTTCATCGACCCTAACAACAGCGTAGCCCCGTGGAACCGGAAGACTATGGTGAGTTGGTTCGTTGCCAATTGGTAAGACATAGCCGGCCGCCGCCTTGATGGTTATATTGACGACCTTCACGTGGAGCTCACAGGATGTCATTTCCGTGATCTCATCCACCGGGTAAAGCATCGGTGGTGCATCATCATCCGGTAGCTGCGTGGACGCAACGCTGCTTTTGCGATGAGAATGTGCGGCGCCGGGAGCCTCGACTTCAACTTCTACCATGTGTACTGATGCGCCGGTAGACACTATCTGCTGGCTAAGTGTGTTAATTTGGTCCTGCTGCTTCTTTGCTACATCCTGTGTCAGCTTTACCATTTCTTCAAGTTGACGCCTCCAGTTTGCCTGATTCTCTGCTTCAGCTGCCTCCTTGTCCTTTTTACGTTGACGGCTTCTATCTGGGTATAACTTTTTGGTGGAGTCGAACGCAACACTCCACGGAGGAGTGCCTTTTGTGCCTCGTGTACGCCCTGCGTGTTCCTTATTTCCGAGGGCGCGTGTGAGCTCGTCGTTCTCTCTATCTGGCACGAACTTCCCATCTTTAACGTCCTTTATTGCGTCTCAGCTTCTCTATTGGTAGAGGACTCTCTTTATGCCTTTCCTTCGGCGTCCAACGTGCCCCCATGCCGTAGAACCATGACCTTGTCCGCTCGACCCACAAGAACGGCTCGGGAGTGATCCCCTGCTCAAGCAGGTTGTTCTCCCATGTCTCCCACTTGGGACTGGAACCCTTGTAGCCACCTTGCCCCATAACATGGTGATATACCTTTTTGGCGGCGTTTTTCTCATTTGTTTTTGTCCTTTCCAGTTCGTTCTCTGCCAGCTTGTACTTCACGAAGTCTGCCCATACGGGTTTTATTTTCTCATACCCTTGAGTGAAATCAGGAGTCTTCTTCTTCTTAACATAATCAAGGTTCAATCTTTTCTTCCAGTTTTTGAATTGCTCGGCCATCTTTTTCAGGGTCCACGCTTTGACCTTTTCCCGTATCTCATGTTCATTTTAGTAACATCGGCCTCATTCACAGCCGCTTCATTCTCGTCGACCTCCGCACGGGTAAGTTGAAATTAGACAAAATCTTTGAGAAAAGATGATCTTTGGCTATTTTGCCGATATGAAATTTCTTGTTTTCACGGATCTTTTGGCTTATTCCACTCATTAACAGTGATCGGATGTGATCTCTAACTAGCACTCCGCATTGCTTCACAAATTTTTGGGCAACATCAGCGGGAAGCTCGGGTGCGTCGTCTGCTGCGATCGTGTCGATCATGTATCTTTCTGTATCTTTCAACTTCTTTGTTGCGCCTCGTTTAGTCTTTTTTCCGGTTGATATACTTGAACCGGATGGCTAAAAATTATAAAGACTGTTAATACATGTATATAGACAGGATGCTTCATTAATTAACATATATATATGCACCTCGGAGCCGGTGTTTGTAATTTGTATGGTTCCACCGGAGCCATCGGCTGCTCCCATATCGGAGCCGTCGGCTTCTCCCTCATCGGAGTCGTCTCCCTGGGTGAGCACCGGATCTCCCTCACCGGAGTCGTTCATCCACTGGCTCACATCGGTCTCTACGTCGGGCCCGCGGATTAAACCCTCGATCATATTTTCGGCATGTTCGTCTCTTGGCTCCATACTATACAAAAAGAGTATATATTTCAGATCCATTTTATTAAAATTGCTTATACATAATAATTAACTAATGATCAATTAATTTCATCAAAATTGCTTATAGATAATACACAAAAAAGCAACATATATTCATGAAATAATTAAACGTACGATAACATTTCTAGCATTTTTAAATTTGTAACACTATCTTAATTAAATTTTCTAACATTCATAATTAATAATTCTAACATTCTTAAATTTCATATATCAATTCTAAACGTACAAATCTAAAATTTATAACATTCATAACTAATAATTCTAACATTCTTAAATTTTCTATATCAATTCTAAACGTACAAATCTAAAATTTCTAAGTCTAATCTAAAATTTCTAACATTCATAGCTAATAATTCTAATATTCCTAAATTTCCTATATCAATTATAAACGTACAAATCTAAAATTTGTAAGTCTAATCTAAATTTTCTAACATTTGTAAACTAATAATTCTAGCAATAATAAAAAACAATAATTAAGTAAAAAAGAAAAAAAAACAAAAAAGGCCCCAGGTTAGGGCGAGATGGAGGCAGGCCTTACCTCCTCTTGCGGCAGCGGCGGGCCGGCGGCGCGGGGCAGCGGCGGCGCGGGGCGGTGGAGGCCGGCGCGGTGTAGCGACGTGATCGAGGGGCGACGCGTGGGGGTGGTGGAGGCCGGCGTGGGGCCGCGGCGGCGCGGGGGGGCGACGGGATCGACGGGTGGCGCTGCAGAGGAGGGAGGCACGGGGGACGACGGGATCGAGGGGTCGCACGGTAGAGGAGGACGGGCGAGGGGGCGGCGCGGATGCCGATGGGACCGAGGGGCGGGTGCGCTCGACTCGACGCCACAGAGGAGGATGCCGACGGGCGAGGGGCGGCGCGGATGCCGACGGGACCGAGGGACGGCGGGGACGGCGCCGCAGAGGACGCCGACGGGACGAGGGGCGGCGCGCGGGGGACGGAAAAAATGGGCAGCCTGCCGGCGTCGATTTCGTCCCTGCGCGCGGTCTGGAACTGAGGGATCCGGTGACGTGTATATATCCTATGACCCTTTCGTCCCGGTCGGTGGCAACAACCGGGACGAAAGCCCCTTCCGTCCCGGTTGGTGGCAACAACCGGACGAAAGGCCCGGCTGGTCGCGCACGACGGGACCAGTGGGCCGACGCGCCAATTGTTTTAGCGCCAAAATTTGAATATCTTAAATATGCACGTGAATAACTTTTATATACTTTCATATTAGAAAAAAATTACAACATTAAAATTGTTTGAAATGGCGTAAATAATTCAAATCCGTTTTTTGTTTACCTAAATAATTATTCTAACTATTCAAACTATTAACTATTTCACTATTTGCACTTAATTTAAATATAAATATCTTATATTGTTTTAAAATTAGTAATAATTACATTAAACAGAAAACAGACGCGCTAACGCGCCGCAATGTCGCCGGAATACAAATTCTTTTATTAAAAAGAGAAAACAAACGAACACCGAGGGGGATGCGGTAAACATTATGTTCTGTCGTGCTCGGACGCCGCGGATGATGTTCCCGTGCACATTACTACCCGAGCTCAAAGTGAACACTGACCCAAGCATGCATGGATGAATGTGTTAAAGGGGGGGGTGAATGTGTTAAACACTGACCCAAATGCACGGCAGGACGTATGATGTCGAATCCGGATGTTTTGAATTTGCTCGATGAACTGAGTATATGATATATCAAACCTTAAGGGGGGTGTGGAACAAAACAGACGGTATCGCCATCATACAGCCCGACCGTGGCTACTGGGTGCATATATGCATACCAAATGCACGGCTGGACGTATGATGGCGAATCCGGATGTTTTGTATTTGCTCGTTGAACTGAGTATATGATGTATCAAACCTTAGGGGGGTGTGGAATAAAACAGACGGTATCGCCATCATACAGCCCGACCGTGGCTACTGGGTGCATATATGCATACCAAATGCACGGCTGGACGTATGATGGCGAATCCGGATGTTTTTGTATATGGGAGATGAACTGACCGGTGTATGAAGCTGGGCTATATATAGGGTCCTCTGGCTCACAAAGTGTTGAGCTAGGGTTTTGATCCAATGGTTAAGAAACACCTCATCCAACGGCTCACAGCAGCTCGAAAGAAACACACCACCCCTGATCGAACGGCTCACAACAGTTCGAAAAAAACACACCCGGATCCAACGACTCACGAGCGCTTGAAAGAAACACACGATCCGTGTGATTCTATCTGATTGGTCCAAACGAAACCCTAACCCATTTAGTCCCGGTTGGTGTCCCCAACCGGGACTAAAGGGATGTTTTCTTCTCGCTATATATATATGTATGCATTGCCACACCATTGGCATAAACACATACAAACTCACCACTCTCTCATGGCTTCTACCCTACCCACTCTAACATTCATCCAGGCGGAGGCACTTTTCGCCTCGAACTACCCCTGCCCGTGCGGCTACAATGTTCCCGCCGGTTGGATGGTGAGAGCCGGAGGAGTGCCGGTCCCTCCTCTTCCTCAAGGTGTGGCGCGTCGGGCGGCCATCACGAACCACTACTACCACGAGCTCACGCCGGAGCAGCGGAGAGATCCCAGTTGACATCCCGATAACCAGCATACTTGGGATGCCTTCTTCATCAATCGGCGTGAGACGGCGCTCGCCAGGTATGAGGAGGACGGTCTGCCTCGTAGGAACTTTCACGAGGCCGATCGTCGGCTATGGTGGTCCGGCCGGACTCTACAGAGCGTCATGAACTACATCAGGGCCGGCGATATCCCCCGCCTGCGCTACCCTCAGTCCTGGAGTCGTGATCCTCCGAGGGAGTGCAGAGCACCGTCAGACGATAGTGACGACGGCGGCGGCGAGTACGACGACTACGAGTACATGTACTATACGCCTAGGCAGGAGTATGACTAGGCGGCGGCGGGATCGATGCACTCTTGCCATTATGTACTGCCTTGTTTATTTAGATCTATGCTCTCCGTTTAGATTTAGATCCAAGTTTGCCATTATGTGTAATGTGCCGTGTTTATCTATCGAAATGAATGTCCCCCTCGTAATGTGTATGCATACTTTGCAGCGTCGATGCCTGACCTCATGTGGCCGCCGGCACGTACGAGTCGCAAAACGCCAATAGGAAGATGGACTGGCGCTTCGTTTCTGAAATGTGTTGGCGGTCGACCTTCAAAAAGAGGAGGATAGAGAGTGGTTGGACATTAACGCAACCGTCTAATGTGAATGCTTCTTTTTGGGAGTGTGCAACGGAGACGAATATCGTGGCCGGACATTAAGCGCAACTTCTTCTACTTAGGGTTAGCTTGTATTTCTGATTTTGGAGAGAAAATATCTTCAACCAATATTACAAATTCGTTTGGAAATTGGTTGAATGGGGTGGATAAAAAGACTATTTGTTGGTCCGTGGCTAGGTATTGGTCCTGGGTCGTGCCACAAACCGGGACCAATGCCCATGCGCGTGCCACGTGGCCTGTGGCTAGGTATTGGTCCCGGGTCGTGCCACAAACCGGGACCAATGCCTCCCCACGAACCGGGACGAATGCCCCCAGGTGGTTTCTGCTGCCTGGGGCGATCGAACCGGGACCAATGCATATCTTTGGTCCCGGGTTTTTGTGCAACCGGGACAGATGCCCCCAGGCCCCCTGGACGAAAGGGGTTGTTTCCACTAGTGCTAGTTGGCTCAACGGCACAGAGAGCTAGCCATTGGAGGTCCTATTTAGCAACCCAGCAACTCTTGGCGGCACAACATTTTCGTCTATGTTGCCTCTTATGTAGTATTGCATGGGTTCCGATCCAGCGGGGACTGGCTCGAAACGGCCAGCTTCCCTCAGCTCATTCCTGATCTTAGTCGAGCTGTACTCCAACCGAGCAATGCGGATTTCAGGACCAACCAAAAAATTTTAGGCCGCCGTGCACGTTCTAGTGTTGTAACGGGGTTCGTCGGTTCCTGGTTGCCTCCCAAGCCTATTTAGATAGATATGAAGGATATACCAGGAGTCATGGGAGAGGAACAACATGTTGAGTATACAGTTGTTGCTTGCTACTCCCCACACAAACTAACACTAGCCCTTTGCAATATATAGTGGGAAATAACTGCTTCTCTTCCATTAATTTCATGCCAACCAATATTTCTTTAAACAACCTATGCACGTACTGGGCAATGCCCTGTAGCTGGTTAGTTAGAGGCAATTAGAGAACATGTGACCTATTCATATGTGCATTCTTTTAATACTTCCACTGACAAGTGAAGCACATACGTATAAAACTATGAGATTGGATTGGTTCGGTGTATCCCTCTCGGGTTGCCTGGCTTCTCATTATATATCCACGAAGGGCATCATAACAAATTTACATATTGACAAGTTAAACCGTGTACGGCCTCTAACTATCTTATCTACACAACTTGGACTACAAGTTAAGTTTAAACATGTTGTACATATCTGCAACTCTTCTAACACTCTCCCTCAAACATAGCTTATGAAATTCAGATGTTGTTTGAAGTTCTCGAGTTGCTTCATAGGAAGGGGTTTAGTAAAACCATCAGCCACCGTATCTCCAGAAGGAATGAACCTCACATCCAACATTTTGTTTGCAACACGCTCTCAAACAAAATGAAAGTCCACCTCGATGTGCTTGGTTCTTGCATGAAACACTGGATTAGCTGATAAATTATGTTGCTCCAAGGTTATCACACCACAAACATGCTACCTTGGGCTGTGGTACACCTATCTCTCTCAGAATGGACTGTACCCAAATAACTTCTGCTCTGGCATTAGCCAGAGACTTATATTCAGCTTCCGTACTAGAGCGAGAAACTGTTGGTTGCTTCCTAGCACTCCACGATATCAAATTGGGACCAAAGAAAACAGCAAACCCTCCTGTAGAACGACGATCATCTGAACATCCAGCCCAGTTTGCATCTGAAAATGCACTCACAAGCAAGGAAGATGATCCGCGAATAGACATATCGAGGTGTATAGTATGTTTCAAATATCTGATAATCCTTTTCACTGCCATCCAATGCACATCAGTTGGCACATGCAAATA
>JAPCYS010002949.1:0-67889 GCA_028641055.1 Alopecurus myosuroides
CTTCTTCTTTTTCTTCTTAGTATGAATAACATCATTATTAGTTTGCTGAGAATCTTGTTCAATTCTTTTAGGATGTCCCTCGGGATATAAAGGATCTTGTGTAGCAATACCACTTCTAGTTCTTATCTCATAAGCATGTTTTTCTTTAGAAGCATTAACTAGCAAATTTTTTGCACTTTAGCAAGTTGATCAATTTGAGTTTGAACCATTTGAAAATGTTAAACAAGCATTTTAACATCACTAGAGGTTCTTTCTTTAATACCATGCAAATCATTAATAGCTTTAGAGTTTTCCATTAGGTGGTTCTGCACTCTCATATTAAAATTATCTTGCTTAATGACATAATTATCAAATTCATCTAAGCATTGATCAGGAGGTTTTCTATAGGGAATATCTCTACTATCAAAATATTGGAGAGAATGTACCTCAATGGATGGTGAGTGAGGGATGGGCTTACATAATTCTTCTATAGGTGGAACATTCTTCACATCTTCAGATTTAATACCCCTCTCTTTAAGAGATATCTTGGCTTCTCTCATCACTTCATCATTTAATTCAATCATTCCCCTCTTCTTGGGTGTTGGTGGTGGTGTAGGTACTAGAGTAGGAGTCGGTCAGGCTCAACCATAGTCCAATCATCATGATTTTGGCTTATTTTAGCCATTAATTCCTCGGCTTCTTCTTGAGTTCTTTGCCTGAAAACACAACCAGCACAACTATACAGGTATGTCCTAGATTAAACAGTTAGTCCATTATAAAATATATCAAGAAGTTTATTATCTTCTAGCTTATGCCCAGGTGTAGCTCTAACTATAGTACCAAACCTTTCCCAAGATACAGGCAATTTCTCTTCTTCCAGTTGCTTAAAATTAAATATATTTTGTAAAGCAGCATGTTGAGCACTAGCAGGAAAATATTTCTGAAAGAAAGCATTAACCAAACCAATAGGACTATCAATAGATCCAGGAGACAAATTGTTAAACCAATTTTTAGCTTCATCCTTTAATGAGAAAGGGAATATTTTAGCAACAAAGTAGCTACGTTTCTTAAGATCAGCAGAGAATAAACTACTCAAAGAGGAGAGCTCATTCATATGTTTCATAGCACTTTCATTTTAAGTTCCACAAAAAGGTTGTTTCTCAAAAATAGATATATAAGATAAATCAAGAGAGAAATCATAATCCTTATCCCTAATATGAATAGGAGAAGTGGCAAACTTAGCATCAAGAGATAATTTATATTTAACAGCACGACTTTCCATAAGACGTATATCAGCATCTTTATCTTTCATTGCATGTATTTCATCAATAAGATCATCACTCAGTTCAATATAGGCATCATCTAAATCATCACTAGGAGTATCTCTAAACTCAGGTGAAAAAGCAGGAGTAACAGGATTTTTATCAGGAGTTTTAGTGTTTGCAATATTTTTTAGCTTTTGCAATAGTAACATCTAAGAAAGGACCGAGAGAAACACTATCATCAAGCACAGTAGAAGCATCATCAAAAGTATCAGAAGCATTTTCAAATTCAGCAGAAGTAGCATGTGTAGCATGTGGTGGTGTAAGCAGCTTACTCATAACAGACGGTGAATCAAGAGCAACAAAGGTGTTCAGAGTTGTACCTCTTCTTGTAGTGGATGGTAATATAGGAACTCTTCCATCACGAGACTTATCCATGATGAATGATTGGCAGTAGATAATAATACTCTCCGGTGAGCTCGCAAATAAAGCTATGCTCCCCGGCAACGGCGCCAGAAAATAGTCTTGATGACCCACAAGTATAGGGGATCGCAACAACCTTCGAGGGAAGTAAAACCCAAATTTATTGATTTGACACAAGGGGAGTCAAAGAATATTTGTGAGCCTTAACAAGTGAGTTGTCAATTCACCTGCACCTGAAAGTACTTTTGTTTGCAGTGGTTTATCAGTAGTAACAATTTTATAGTAGCGGCAACAGTGAAATAATAGCAGCAGTACTATGAAAACAGCAGCAGTAGTGATTGAAGTAAACAGCGGGATGAAATACTGTAGGCATAGGGATGGATGAACGGGTTTTGCATGGATAAGAAAGTTCTAATAGTGATCATGTCAGGGGCATTGCAGATAAATATGATAAAGCATCCAAGCACTAAGTAACCATAGGCATGTGTTCCATAAATAGTCGTACGTGCTCGCAATGAGAACTTGCACAACATCTTTTGTCCTAGCAGCCCGTTTTCAGCGGGGCCTCAAGGGGGCTACTGGTAATTAAGGTGTTCCTTTTAACAGAACACCGGAGCAAAGCATTAACACTCCGTGAACACATGTGATCCTTACATTGCAGCCATCCCCTCCGGTTATCCCAATTTCTGTCACTTCGGAGACTCGGGTTCCGGACAACAATATGTGTAAACAAGTTGCACGTATGATCAAGAAACAATAATTATCATCGTGATTCAATAACATGTTCAGATCTGAGATCATGGCACTCGGGCCCAAAGTGGCAAGCATTAAGCATAACAAGTTGCAACAATGTCAATAGCACTAATAGAGGACACTAGGAACTATGCCCTAACCATCACGGCATTATTACATGAACGATCTCATCCAATCCCTACCATCCCCTTCAGCCTACAGCGGGGAATTACTCACACATGGATGGGGAAACATGGATGCTTGATGGAGAGGCGTTGGTGATGACGATGGCAATGATTTCCTCCACTTCCCCGTCCCGGCAGGGTGCCAAAATAGGAACTTCTGATCCCCGAATCGAGGTCCGGGACGGCGGCGGCGCTCTGTTGTGTTTCTGTGAAATATGGCGTACCCCCTCGGGTTTTAAGGTTGGAGGGTACTTGTAGTCGAAAGGGGAATGCGAGGGGGTCCTGGGGGGCCCACACCCTATGCTGGCGCGCCCAGGGGGACCCGCGCCATGGGGTGTGTGGCCACCCTGTGGTCCCTCTCCTGGCCCCCTTCTGGCTCCCGTGGTCTTCCGGGGTGAAAACATCAATGGGCTCTTTTCTGGGCATTTTCCCGAAAGTTGATTTTTTTGCATAAAAACGAGGCACCAAAGTAATTCTGCTGAAAACAGCGTTAATCCATGTTAGTTATATCCAAAACACACAAGTTTAGAGTAAAAAAAAAGTGTTCGGAAAAGGAGATATGTTTTCGACGTATCAGGGCGCTATAGTCAATCCCGTCCGGTTGACATTACCACCCATCCATTGGCAGACAGCCAATAGCAGGAGGCCCAAGCGTAGGCGCCTGGATGATGTCCAGCCAGCCGGTTTGATCCTATTTCCTATTGTCTTGAACCTCCGCTTAGCTTAATCGGTGGGCAATCCCCCCGACAATACCTCTTTATATCTTCTACATGAGAATTGTATATGTCGAATATCTTCACATTCTTCTCTGCAAATGGGGCATCCACTTAGTTCTCCAATATGGCTATTTGCCAAAACACCAAGACATGGGATAATTCCTCGTAGATCCCTCCAAGCAAAAAATCTTAATCTCCGCTAGGATATCTAATTTGCATACTTTCTCTCATACATGTACATTTGGTCCTTCTTCTTCGACTATCCTCAATTTCTCTCCAAAATGGTGTTCCCGTTGCAAGTGGTAGGAAGATTTGACAAAAAAAATACATGTTTTGGTATAATGCCACGCCACAAAATCTGTACCTTGCGATGCCATTAGGATTTGGAGAATCCGGTCTACATCAACAGGTATCTAATCATGCTCACATTCCAACTTCCTGTCACCGAGTCAATTAACTCACAGACTTTAGTAACAAGAATATTTCCCCTAGGACTCATAACCTTATGGTGATGACTTGAAGGAATCCACGGTTCATCCCAAGTGTTAATTTGTGTTCCATCACCAACTCTCCATAAATATCCTATTTTAAAACAACTGACCTCCGCCAACACAATCTACCAAGTATATGAAGTTACACTTTTTTGTGTTGCATTTAGAAGGTGTCCATCAGGATAATATCTAGCTCTCATGACACGGGCACAAAGAGAGTCAGGCTCCACCAATAATCGATAGCACTGTTTAGCTAACATAGCTAAATTAAAAACATGAAAATCACGAAACCCCATACCACCTCTTTGCTTTGGAACACATAATTTCCACCAAGCTTGCCAATGAATGTTCTTATGGTCAGCGTCATCACCCCACCAATATTGTGCAATAGCATCTTTCGTTCCTTTACAAATGGTATTCGAATTTTGAATACCGTCATTGCAAATACTGGTACAGATTGTGCAACTGCCTTCAAAAGAGTCTCCCCCCCCCCCCCCCACACACACACACACACACAAACAAACCATTGAAAGTGTCTTTTCCTTCCAACATGAAATTATTTTCTTAATATTATCAATCAAATGCAAGAAACATGTGGTCTTATGTGCACCAATCATTGTCGGTAATCCGAGGTTTTATCATTCAGTGATTCAGTTAAAATACCAATCATTGGCCACACTTACTAACTTCCCCGAACTCGAACAATACACCTCAATTATTCGCTTCAGAGTATCAGCATTCCTCTCATCGGCTTGCATTAAAATCAAGGAATCTTCAGCGAACAATAGATGTGACATTTTTTGTTCCTCTCGACAAACCTGCAGATCTTCCCTAGTTTTGGCTTAATCTAATAAGCTGGATAGACCTTCAGCACATATGAGAAATAAATAGGGTGACAAAGGGTTGCCTTTTCGAAGACCCCTAGATGGAATAAATTTGTCAGTTGCATCGGAATTGAATTTGATATTATATCTCACAGAAGACACGCATGACATCATCAGACTTACCCACCTCAGATCAAATTCCATCTTTTCCATCATCCTTTGTAGAAAATACATTCAACTCTATCATATGCTTTATGGATATCTAATTTTACCGCACATGGCCCTTTATTCTCTTTGTTTTTCTTAATAGTATGAATACATTCATAAGCCAGTAAGATGTTATCCGTTATCAATCTCCCAGGAACGAATGCACTATGTTCTTCAATTATTTCTGGCAATATGATCTTCAATATTTTTGCAAGCACCTTAATAATCACCTTGTAAAGCGCATTACAAAGGCTAATGGGTCTAAATTGTGTAAATTTTCTGGACTATCAATCTTTGGAATGATAAAAATTGCCTCTGGAATAATGCCACTGTTTAAAGCTTGTAAAACCTCGGTTGTTAAATCCTCTCCTATTTTTTTCCCAATAACTCTTATAAAAGATTGCATGGATCCCATACGGCCCCGGTGCCTTAAGATCACCTATACTGAACAAAGCTTGCTTTACCTCTTCAGCGGTAAACTCGGCAAGCAAGGATGTATTCATACCATCGGTATATTTCCTTGTGACACTAGCCAATAAGTTTGCATCAATATCCTACACCTCCAAACTAAACAAACCGTTGAAATACTCAAGGATATGTGCAATGATACGGTCATTACTTTCATATCTAACTCCCCACCCATCGGTTAGGAATTTTATCGTATTCTTCTTCTTCCGGGCTGAGGCTGAGTTGTGAAAATATTTTGTATTGTTGCCTCCATGCTTCAACCAGTTTTCCCTGCCTCTTTGTTGCCAATGAACTTCCTCCTTTTCAAGAAGTGACTCGATCTGTAACAGATATTCCTGTTGTGTCGCCAAAGCTACATCTGTCATTGGCCCATGGCTAATGCCTCCAAATCTTTTTTCAAACTATCAAATTTATGCTTCGGACCTTTTAAAAAATGAACTAGGGAACATTGATGTGATGTACATTTCCTTCTCCTCCCTAAAATCATCCGTGGTATTTCTCCCACAAAAGTGACTGTGATTTTCTTTTCCGGCTATACTGGACCAATATGCGCGCCGCCTGCAAAACGTTTTGGGACTGTGTGGCAGATAAGGTGGTGTTTTTATTTTTTTTACGTGGTTGTGGTAGTGTTGAACGCACGCATATGTTTGAAGCACGCAGATGTGGTGGTTTTCATATTTTTTTATTCTTGCTCGTTTGAAGCATGTTTTGGACGAAATTATCTCTGGTCCAAAGCACTTTTGTCCAAATCGGTCTTATCACAAATAACATATTATTAGCATATGAGAGCATACATACATAAAAACAAGAAAAAAGGAAAATGGGGATATTGTGCGGTCAAATTGGATAAGTATAAGGCATACGACAAAGTAGAATGGATTTTTTTGGAAAGTGAAAAGGATCTATGAGCACCTAGAGGGGGGTGAATAGGTGCTACTCCAATTTTTAATTATTTTTCGATTTAAGGCTTGACCCAGAGATAAATTATCTAGATATGCAACTACGGTGAATTTACCTATATGACAAGTATAACGCTAAGCAAGATACAAAAAACAAGTAAAAGCTAAAGGACAGAAGGAACCGAAGTGAAGCACGTGGAGACAAGGATGTATTTCCAAGTTCCTCCTTTGCAGGTGAGTACGTCTCGTTGGAGGCGTGTGAGCTTCGCCACGTAAGGCTTACTCAATGCTACAAAAGTCTCACCCTATTCTCATATGAACTCCGCACAAAGGACTAGTTCACCTTTCACTATTGGAATCCTTCAAGGCGGAATCCGAAGGCTTTACCATAAGCTTGAGGCACACATCCACAGCCGAATTGGGGGCTCCCAAACACACCACAAATCTGTTACAACAAACATACACAAGTAAGCAACAAGATTCCTAGTTTCACCACAAGGAAACACTAGGTTCAAAACCCTCAAGTGAATGAGGGGGGAAATGAAAAAGTTCTTAGTGAAGATGTAGATATCGGTCTTATCCTTTGATCCTCCAAAAATCAACAAGTTTGGATGGAGGGATTATGAGAAATATTGCTTTTGGTGAGCTCAACACTGGTGGTCTTTCTTTCTTTGACGAGCTCCTCACTTAGAGAAGAAGGGGTTCATTTATATAGTCCAAGTGTAAAACTAGTCGTTTTTTTTTGCCAGCCACGACCAAGTCGGATTCAATCCGGCATGTCGGATTAATCCAGGGCAATCCGACAGCTAACAGGCGTTTTCACGTTCATGTCGGATTTCATCCGGATTCAATCTGACATGTCGGATTCCTCCGGATTTGATCCGACAGATCAGAGACGTTTTCGCGGCAAAGTCAGATTTCATCCGGTAATTCCGAATTTAGTCTGACAGCATACAGAAATATTTGCGGCAAATTCAGATTTCATCCAGAAATTCCGGATTCAGTCCGACAACCCGCGGAACTTGATTTCTTCTGCTTTTTTATCTCGATCTTTTCTCCTTCGCGATATGATTAACACCGCTTTGTGCTATGCATCAATTGTACCTTAAACACACAGCACGCAGTGAGATATCATTTATGTTGTTAACAAATACACAAAATCGAGGAAGAACACAAATGTCCTTTCATAAGGTATGTTTGCTACGTTTGGTGTTTAACTCAAATTTTGTTGATCTACTAATGGCTTGTGTTCGTTATGTTGCCTACAAAGTTAGATTTAACAACCAAGAAACAGAGGATTTCACTTTCACTCCTACTAGGGGGTTGCGCCAAGGGGATCCCCTATCCCCATATTTGTTTCTTATTTGTGCAGAGGGTCTTTCAAGTCTCCTGGCTCATAAAGAGGAGGTTCGTGGCATGAAAGGTGTTAGGGTTTGCAGGAATGCACTATCAGTATCTCATTTACTCTTCGTTGATGACTCCCTAATCCTTATGAAGGCGGATATGAATAATGCAACCTCGTTGAGATAAGTGCTTGATCAATATAGTGCAAGTTTGGGACAGATGATTAATAAAGCAAAATGTAGCATTTTCTTTGGTTTAAATGTGAATGTTGAAGTAAAAGCAGAAATGTGTGAGCGTTTGAATATCATGACGGGGCTCTCTCTGACACATATTTAGGTATGCCGTCCATGGTTGGCCTGGATAGGAGTGATGGCTTTATTCATCTCTTGGAAAGGATCATCAAAATACTTGCTAATTGGAACGAAAAATTTCTATAAATGGGTGGTAAGGAGATTTTATTGAAATCTTTCAGGCTATGTCAGTGTTCAAAATCCCTGTGAAAATATGCAAAAAGATGACATATGCTATGTCGAGTTTCTGATGGGGAGATAGTGATGGCCAACGCATAATGCTTTGGATGTCTTGGTGGCGTATGTGTATTCCAAAAAAGAGTGTAGGAATGGGCTTCAGGGACCTTCACTCTTTTAATCTTGCCATGCTAGCTAAGAAATCTTGGAGGCTAATAGCTCAACCCGATTCTTTCTGTGCAAAAGTGCTACGTGCTAAATACTACCCTCATGAGAATATTCTGAAGGCGGGACCTAAGAAAGGATCTTCCTTTAGATAGAAAAGTATTGCAGCTGGTTTACAAACTTTTAAGAGAGGCCACATCTGGAGAGTGATTAATATCTGAGAAGATTTCTGGATTCCGGGAAGCCCTTCTAGGATGATTATAACACCAAATGGTCAGGTTACTTTGAATACATTTAATGAACTTATTGATCTATCTACACACTCGTGGGATGAAGATATTATTCGGCGTACGTTTAACCTATGGGTGTGATCAGAATTTTGAGAATTCCGCTCAATGCAAATATGAGGAAGATTTTATAGCATGGAACCTATCCAAGTCATACTCGTATACAGTCCGATCAGCATTTTATACACAATGGTCACACATGTTTGGTCAACGGATTAACCGAGCTGATGGGCAAGGACATGCTAGTTGTGACCGGTATGGGATATTCTATGGAAACTGAATATACCGGCTAAGGTGAAAATATTTACATGGAAGACACTTCATGCAGTGATTCCAGGTTTGGCAATTCTTGCAAATAGGCACATAAAAACGACGGTGATATGTCCAATTTGTAAACAAGGAGCGGAGAACATAAAACACCGCATGTTCACCAGTGATCGTGCTCGGCAGGTTTGGAGATCGATGGGTCTACTAGATTCTATTGAGGAGGTCCTGCATGTCGACCAATCGGGATCGGTGGTGCTACAAGAGATATTGAGAAACAAAAATCCTATCATTAATACTCTTGGTCGGATTGGATTTAAAGAAGCAATAGTTGTAGGTGCTTGGTATATTTTGTGGCAAAGAAGAGAGGTAGTGAAAGGAGAGTGGGTGGCTTTCCCTACCCGATTTTGGTACTGGCATCAAACTTCCAAGGCACAGCCTCTAGAGCAGAACCACGTACTCCCTCCGTCTCAAAATAATTGTCTTAAAGTTGGACAAAAGTGGATGTATCTAGACATATTCTAGTGTAAGAGCATCTCCAGCCGCGCCCCAGGAGCCCCCAGGTCAATTTTTTTAGAGTCGGTACGCCGTTTTTCGCCCAGTCGTCCCCCCCCCCCCCTCCTACAAGCCCAAATAGCGCCGGTTTGGGCCATTTTAGCGCCCGGCGAACCCAGCGCGCCACAGGGCAGCTGGGGCGCCCGATGGAGGGAAAATGGCGCGAAACCACGCGAAAAACATTCCAGTCGCTTCTCTCGCCCGCGTACCCGCCCTGTCAGCGAGGGAGAGGTTTGGCTTCCTCGTCGCCTCGGCTGCCGCGCTCATTGACGCCTTCAGTCAGTCAAGACGACACGCGGCGGCGAAGAAGTCCAATCGGCCACGCGGCGAAGTTATGGCGTTGTTGCCGCTTCGCCTTGCCCGCCCCGGCTACATAAACCCGGCCCCGTCGCCATTCTCCTCGCCATTCTTCCCCTCCTCTCCTCGCCTTCTTCTCGCCATTCCGCTCGCCATGGTTCATCGTCACCACCTCGTCGGCGCGGCCGCCAATGGGTTCGGCCGCCGAACCCTGCACCTCTGGGGGGCGAGGCTCCTGTACGAGGCGAACTTCCACGAGCCGCCGGGCATGAGCGCGCCGAGGACATGGCGGCTCAGCGCAGGCAGCGTACCTGTGCCTCCGCCACCAACCGGGCCCGAGAGCGTCGCCGAAATCGAGGAGATTCGGGCGCGCATGTCGCCGGAGGAGCGGCGCCAGCCTCAGTGGCATCCTGCCAACGAGCCCTCCTGGACGGCGTTCTTCAAGGACCGCTTCAAGGCGGAACGCGGCGACATCCCCAACCACGGCCCCGTTTCGGGGCGCAACAATGCCGCCGGCCGCCGCATCTGCTGGAGCAAACCCGGGCGCACTCTCGCCCGGGTCATCGACCACATCGAGCGGCAGATGAGGCGGGGGAGGAACCGTCGCACCACGGCCATGCCTGCTCCCGCTCCCGTTCCTCTCGCCGTCGTCAAGGAGGAGCCAGAGGAAGCGCCGCCGCACCGGTGGACTCGGAGCTAGACCCTCGTCATCAGGGAAGGGCGAGCTCCTCCACAGTCGTCGGGCGACGTCATCTTTCTCTCCGACAGCGACGGCGACGTCTGCCCTCCCCCGCCAATGTACCTCGGCGACCCAGGGTAGGGCAGCAGCAGCGCTGCCCCGAAGGCGGAGTCGCCGAGCGACTCCGATGACGACGATGGCGACGACTACACCAAGATGTACAAGGCCCTCGGCATGTAGTATCTGTTTTTTTTTTAAATCTCGTCTAAATATGTAAAAATCGCCTATATTCGGCCAACTTCAATTAAATCGTTAGTAGTTTGCCAAATTTTCGCCGTTCTGATTGATTTTATCAAATTTCGCCTACTTGGGCCGGGGGAATGGCTGGGGAACTGCGGCCCTCCTAGGGCGAAAAATAGCGCCGAAAAATGGCCCGAGGGGTGGGGGTGAACGGCTGGAGATGCTGTAAGATACATCTAGTTTTGTCCAACTTTGAGACAACTATTTTGAGACGGAGGGAGTACAATAATACGGTCAAAAACCTTTGCCGCATACATATAAACTAAACACAGATGCGACATTTTTTTCCTAATGGTGATGATGCTGCAGGTGTGGTTCTTGGTAATGATAAGGGTGATGCAATCGCAGGAGATTGTTGGCCTATGTCACGTTGTTGGATGCAGTGATTGCTGAACTAATGGCACTACGAAAAGGGCTGATTCTGATTGAAAAATAGGATGTACTCCAGTCATTATTGAAATGTATTCTTTGGAACTCTGCCGAGGTTCAATGGTGTTATCGAGATTTGGAGCCCTTACAGATTGTCTTTTGACGGCATCTAGAATTGGATTCATTAAAGTTCAGTATTACAGAAGAGAAGAAATGAGGTGGCACACTAATTAGATAGATATGCTTAGGCTGGTGCCATTGCGGGCTAGAGGAGGAGGCGGTAGGGGCTCTACCGCCCGGAGGCGGGCGATAGGGGGCGGTAGTGGGGGGCGGTAGGCGGCGGCGGGCGGTGGCGCTGCCGCCCGGCGCTAGGCGGCTGTCGCCCGGCCTGCCGCCCGCGTTGGCGGGGCGGTAGCGCGGGTAAGGGGCGAGAGGGGGGGCGAGAGGGAGAGAGGTGGGGCGGCGCGCTGGCGGGGGGGGCGGTAGGGAGGGGCGGTAGCAGTTAGCCGTTGGGGGGGCAACGGCTAGCTGACGTGGCGCCCCCCCATTGGTCCACGTCAGCTAGCCGTTGGGGGGGAGCGTGGCTGGCTGGAAAAAAAAAATTGACCCAAATTTCCATCTCCAATCCTATAAATACCCCCCCATATCCATCCCTTCTCTTCACACCATTTCACACCTCTCTTTCTCTCTTCTCTCATACCATCTCCGCCATGTCGGGTTGGACTCCAGATAACACCCTGTTCACGGAACTCTTGCAGTCCGACGGGTCACAACCTAGTCACATAGAAGATGTCTCTCCCACACATCGTCGGTCGAATGCCGGTTCTTCGCCGCACCCCCGAGTGTTGTACCCCTCCAACACACCACCTCCGGGGCCATATGGTCCGCTTCCTACGGGATATGGTTCATACCAGCATCCTCCGTATGCTTACGCACCACCACCTCCACCTCCACCTACAGGTAGCGGGAGTCCACTTCCTCCGTACCCTCCTACGGGATATGGTTCTTACGCTCCACCTCCATATCCATACGGTTCATACGCTCCACCTCCACCGTATCAGCAACCACCTCCTCCGTATCAGCAACCACCTCCTCCGTATCAGCAACCACCTCTATCGTCTGCTCCAGAAGGCAGTGCTCCAAGCGACGGGTCCGATGCCGCGGAAACACTGGTACCAACGCGTCCAAAGAGGGTCGAGTGGAAAAGTGCGGACGAGGAAAAACTGGTAATTTTCTTACCCGTGACATGTTTATTTCGGAGTTGGTTTTTGTTTGGATTTTTCACTAAGACAATATCTATTTCGTTGCAGGTGAATGCTTGGATTTTCAACTCCAAGGACTCTCGCCGTGGCAATAGCAAGACCGGCGAAAGTTTTTGGGGTGGAATAGCGAAGACGTTCAACTCTACCGCCGATCCTGCCCGCCATAGGACCGCGAAGCAACTGAAGGATCACTGGAACGTCTACAACCGTGAGGTGTCCTTGTTCAATGGATACCACATCCAAGAAGAAGCGATACGTCGAGTGGAGCAGACGATGCAATGGTCATGGAAGCGGCACTGACGAGGTACGCAAATGACCCTAGAGTGACTCGGCCTTTCAAACGCTTCAAGTGGTGGGAAGCTGTTCGCAAGGAAGCGAAGTGGAGAGCACAGCATGGTCCTGGTAGTGGGACTGACTCCAGTTCCAAGAGAACCCGTCTGGGGGTCGGAGGTGAGTACAGCTCTAGCGACGCGACGGAGGAGGAGCCGCGTCCTCCTGGCCGCGATAAGGCCAAGGCCGCGTTTCGCAAGGGAAAGAAGAAGGAGAAGGAAGCGTCCAGCGAGGGATCAAGTGCAGGCTTCGGAATGGCGAAAATGTATCAAGTTTTATTGAGGTCTAAGCTACTGAAGCAATATAACAAATTGCAAGACCGCTCAACCGCCGGCATGACCGAAGCTGAAAAGCGCAAACATGCCAAGGCCCTACAGATAGTGGAAAAAGACCTAGGGCTGGTAGAGGATGACGACGACGACGACGAGCACGAGGATTAGATTTTTTTTAATTTTTATGTAATTTTTACAATTTATTATGCAATTTTATTAATTAGTATGTAATCGGTAACAATTTTAGTTCAATAAAATTATTTCCTTGCATTATTTGTAATGTTTTCGTCTCAAAAATATGTGTTGACGTGGAGGAGAGAGAAAAACTGATGTGGCAGAGAGAGAATCTTACAGCCCGGGCTATAGCCCGTGCACTGGCACCGTGCCCGTGAGAGTGGCGTGAGAGTGGTGACGTGGCGGGGGCTATAGCCCGTGAATAGTGGGCGGTGCATTGGCACCAGCCTTATGGTTCCAATCTTTCTTGTTTTCGGGATGATGATTCCCCTAGCTTTATAATCTCAGATGTAATTGATGATGTAACTTTGTTAGGATCTCGATGCAGCTAGTTTCTTAAGCACACTTTTCCTTATCAGTGTACCTAAGGGGCTGGAAAGCTTTTAATGACGGCTTGCTTGCTAACATAGTGATGGTTTTATTTCCCAAAAAAAAAAACGCACACATATGTGGCCATGTTTTCCTTTCCTTTTCTTTTTTGATGGAAGGGTACTTCCTATAGGTAAGTGACCTGCCCGCCTGGGCCTAGTTGTGACTTGTGAATGCAGCGTGGCATTTCAACATGCAAGTTGAGCCTCAGGACGGAAGCATGCACGATCTTAATATTAACAAATAAACCATCAAAGGTGAAAGAAAGGTACACCACCAGCACCTCGAGCAGAAAACGCTTCATCTTTACATTAATATGTGTCCATACAGGATAATATATTACATGGCAAAAACCAAAATAAACAATGGCCACACACCATCAATATGCTGCTCTGTGATGAGTCAAGCACCCCTTCCACCCGCAAAAGTAGATTCCCGGTAAGAAATAACGTACATCCACTAGCTTGAATACATGGAACTGATCTGCTGAAGTTAGTTCGCGCTCAACTCTAGCTGTCGGGCATTTGAGGATAATGCACAATGTTAAACATTTTATAATTCAAGTGCTATATTTGAACATCAACTCGAGAAAAAACTGGATTTGATGTTGGATTGAAAAATGAGATGGCATACCAAGGGTGTTTCGCTTAATCTTGACAGTTTTAAGTTGTCGTATCTGAATACTACTACTGTCAATCAGATGCCTTCATCTTCCGAGGCCTCTTGCCCTGAGTTGGTGAGGAGGGTGCATCAAATCTTCCAGCGGACTAGCAAGAAAGAATGAGATTTATCAGTCACAGATGACAAATGTAAGTGACGAATTGAAGCTATCTACATAGAGATCATCCAAAGGACCCTAGAAGTGCACCAGGGATGCAGCACTGTAAGATTTCTACTCTTATCGATTCCCACCAAAATGATCACTGACATGGAGCTGTGCCCTTCATTTTGACAATTGAAGATCTAATATTCTCATTCACTTTCATTTTGTGTACTAGCATGTTCGACTAAAGCCAGTCGAGCAAATTCAAAATATTACTACCTACTAAGCAGCCTACCACAATTGCATGTGACAAGCTATACATTCTAGTAAAATAAAACAGTTGCACCAGTAGATTTATTTATCTGCGCTCAAAATACATCATGCCTACTTGTTTAGAGATGCATGATGCATCAAAGATGTACATATATCATATTCGAAAGAAAAGATTAAGCAAAGTATAATGTCAGGGAGCAAATGGAAGGAAGAACAAACCTTCCGCTTGTGGTCTCGTTTACCTGCCCTCTCACCTGTAGTAACATAACAAGCAAAATATTTATAAAGAACATAACCCCTAATCAGATGGAAGATAAAACAAGAGTGTGAAAGGTAAAACCAAATGGTATGCCTCAAATTACCTCCAAACCCACCCATATCAGCAACAAAGGGTCGATCAATATCTCTATTAGAACGCTGCAAAGAAGAAAACACTATTATTAACTAAACAGCAATTAACATTTTGCAGGGCATTGACATTTGGCACTGGTAGCACAAATATTAGAGCAAAGAAATTAATTCCCCTTCTGTCTCTGCCAGAACTTTCCCCCGGCTACATTGTACTTCAGCACTTAAGTTGATACATATGCTGAATTATCACAGACATCTTTGTATTCAGATTAGCAAACTTCGGTTGTCATTGCTTTGCACCATCCTGTTAAGACTTCACTAAGTCTTTCAATATCATTATTTCTAATCAAGGGCTGCTTTTTATAGTCATAGAAAGCTTTCTGCAGTAATTTTGATGAATCTAAATACACATGATTTATCGAATATAAATACACAAGATTTATCATATCACATTCTCTTCCACTCAGACACATACACATGATTTATCATATCACATTCTCTTCCACTCAGACACGGATAGAAAGGGCAGTTACACAATCTGTATGTACCTTAGGTGTGCTCGGTGCCTCTGTGAACGAACTCTCCCTGTTTGCTAAAACTTCAGCCTCTTTATTTTGTAGCTACACAAGATACAAAAGAGAATGCGCTATTAGTTCGAGGGAAGGGTACTTTTTGTGGGAAAGTATGCTGGAAGATATCGCAAGTTTTCTCCTTTTTTCCAATGGTGTTCTCAACCAGTGCTTCAAAAAATAAACATTACAGAAACGGAGGATCGATATTTTTGAAGTGCAAATATCACACTAAAGCACACGTAAAATGGCTAAAGCATGGGAGCTTAGAACCTTTAGGAAAATACCTGCTTCTGTATGTTAAGCAGTGTAAGTATCTCATTCCGTAGTTCAAGATGTTCAGCACAAACTGCTTTTGTTGGGACCTTAGGCTTCAAGTTTACCTGCAAAACGGTTAGATTGCAACATAGATGTAAGTTAATATAAGTTTGTGGCTGAGGCATATTGTGTTGGGTGCATGTCGAGTACAGACTGGTGTCAAGAAAACAAACCCCGAGATCTTGTAGAGTTTGGTCCACCCTTTTAATCATCCTAATGCCAGCTGAAGCAGTTACTGCTTGAACCATTTGGTCAAGTGCATGGGTTCTCAAATACACTTTAAGCTGAAATAGTAAGTACAGTGAGTCAATGCATCTAGAAAGAGAAGTATGCAGACAGAGATATCATTCTTCAATTGCTCAGTAGACACCTACATTTAATAAGATAACAAGACAGCTTGTGACATAATTAACCTAACTTAAGGTCTACTTGCGATTCATTTAGCGCCATTTCAGTCTAATGTTTCGAAAGCACGATACAAAGATAACTTAGATCCCACATGTCCAGCAGAACAGAAGCAAGACAAAAAAAACAAAATGGCGTGAAATTAAAGAACAAGATACCTACAGCAACTACAAATGTCAGCTCATCAACTAAGACTTAAAAAAAACTATTTAAGCAAGCAATATAGTTACCAGCCGCAGTGAATCAGGTATGGAGGTATTCGCTGCTGCAGCTGTATGTGCAGCAGTTGACGGTGGCTGACTATTGCTCAAAGTAGATACACCGTCAGCAGGAACCGCAGCATTATGGAAGCTCGTTGTTGGCCCAGCTTCTTCCAGATTCTGCAGAAAAAAAATTGAACAATAAAAAAATTGACGATACAGATAATTAGCCAGATAGATGAAACTAGCTAATTACCAAGGAATTAACTATAACTAAATACAGGGAGTGTAGACAATAAACAAACATATCACATCCACACTCAGCACGACTTGGAATATATAAAAGGTACCAAATGATACTCCCTCCATGAATATCTGGATGATTTGACATTAGTGGTTTTATTCGCATATAAAGTTTCACCATGTGAATATCTTACAAGTTACTCCCTCCGTTCCTAAATATAAGATGTTTTAGTTTTTCTCTATTTTCTCATATCCATATGCATCTAGACTCGTTTAGTGTGTATATTCACTCATTTTAAGCCGTATGTAGTCCACATTGCAATATCTGAAACATCTTATAATTAGAAACGGAAGGAGTACCATTCAAATATTATTGCTTAAGATTACTTTAGTGATAAAGACAAATGGAATCCAATGTACTAGTTTACTCACTTTGCTAGCAGCACGGGATTCCATAATACGTTTTGCTTCTGCTAAAACCTGAAAAGGCAACACTTGGGGATCAGATATGTGACTATAGAATCTTAAGAATGGCAAACGTCATAAATCAGATAATCACAATATCATTATCACGAAATCTCTCACCTCAGCATCCTTTCGTTCTTGCTGTTTTGTTTGGGCATAGAGTGCAGATAATGCACGCTTTCTCTCAGTCTCATGAGCAGCATTGAAGGTTTCCTGAGAAGAAATACAGATGGAGATACGTGGCAACAGCAGAAACTATACCAGAAAAAGGATGCAATTACTTCTGGTAGGGAAAAGAATCAACTTGTACCTTCACCAGAGGGTTTCCCGCAACTTCATCAAATGACCTAGCTCTTGCAATTAAAAGAGCCCGAGTAACTGCAATAAGGAAGGCAGCAATAGCTACATCATAATAAACTCGCACACAAAAAATACTCCCTCCGATCCGTACTAATTGTCACTGAACTGGATGTATCTAGCACTAAAACATGTCTATATACATCTGATTCAGCAACAATTAATATGGGTCGGAGCGAGTAGATTGAATTGTTGGACATACAAGACGACCGATCATACATGCTAGCATTAGCAATTAGTTAAATATGCTAAATAAAAAAAAGTCAGGACCACATTTAACCTATCATAATCATGTTGCATGGTACATAGAGACGTGTCCACAGACGAGTGTGGGTGAATAGGCCAAATGTCATTGTATAATTAGCAACTTTATTCACTGATTTAGCGGAAAGTTGAAGGTCGGAAGTTTCTAGAGCATATGGTTTAGAAGATATATATTATAGACACTAATTACAAGTTTTGTTTCATATATTGAATGGCAGAACAGATAAAACAGCCCTAAGTAACAAAGTGTCCTTTGCTTTTGAGCACGTAAAATGCATGTATGCAGTAGCAATTGGAGAACTTTGCAGGGTGAGTTCAATCTTCTGAACATGAGGATAGTATAAATTTAGAAGTACCAGAATAATAGCGGCTCTTCAGATCTTCCACACTGCGATCCGTCGGAAACCTATCTGATATTACTATGAAACGAAGGTCAAAGCGTTCACATAATTCAAAGAGCTGGTCTGTTTCTTCTCTGCTCCATGTCTGAAACAAGCACATCAAATATTCTAATTAAAAACAGCAAACTTGAACAAAATCGTACGCTTGAAATTAAATACAACACCCTAAATGATTAATAGGTTTTTCTATGCCAGAAATGACTGCTCAAAGGAAAGATAGACATAGTAGAGACTAGACACATGCTCCTGTTCTGAAAATGTTTATGTTAAGGCAGACCAACTACTCAAACCAACATATATACAGGTAAAGTCAATTCATGATTAAGCAATTTTTAAACTTCCCAACATTGTGATTGTTGCACCCAAGAGCTCAAAATTATTAAACATAGAACTATTAAGCACCTAGAGGCCATATCCATTAAGACTTGTTTTCTGGGATCTTTAAATAACTGACAACAAAAGTGTGAACAGAAAATAGAAATATTTCATTTATTTCAAATTTTTGAACTGAACAGAGTAGTGGCAATATGTGTTTATAAGTATTATAAGTGACAACACAAGATTGGCGCATATCAGCACAATGTTTGTATTGCAAAAATAAAAATAAAAAGAGAGAATCAACAACTGAGCGTCCATAATTTTAGTGTAACCAGTACCTACAGGTTCAGTTAAATATTTCTCATACTCCTCATCCGTGTATTTAAGAACATCCACCTTCTGCAAGAATAAATAACAAACAGTCATAGTAAGACCCAGTTCATAAAGACAACATTACTTGCTGGATGGCGTAACTAACACAGCATACTCACCGTGTTATATTTTGCAAAGTCATAATCACCAGTTGGTGGAACACTATTTACAACTTTAACCTGAAAAAGAAGGGCCGGAAGTACTGTGAATCTGTAAGTCAGTCATACTAAAAAATTTAGGATGTATACTACATTAGTAGAGCATCAGAGACAGACCCAGTGGTAAAGTTGCAGATTGTCAGTTCGTGCTGAGGACGTGAAAGGTAGCCACTGCCATTTTACCTGAAAAGGTAATTGATATTCTCAAGTCAGACCACCTACAACAGTCCATTGGTTCCAGCAGCATTCCACAGATACATGTGAAAAACTGGATACTTCATGCTCGGAATTTATATTATGAATCAATTGTATCACTGAAATCAAGACTAGTCATGTTCTGCAACAGGTTGAATTATCATGCTACTTGATAATAGGCTTACCTTTACACTCGTTTTGATCAATAGTGGAAGCATAACTCTAACTGTGGTTCATAGAGTAAGTAGCAAAGAAGACACCCAGTTTTTTTACCAAAATGCTTCGTTGAGGGTATGATTTATGAATAGCCAAATATCAGCTCATTTCAAATGCTACAGCAGTAACCCAGTTTTCAAACTGATAACGGAAACCCGGAGAGTTAAAATGCTCGAAGAGTTCTCACCTTCTCCTTCTCCACAGCAGGTCGACGCTTCAGGTGCGAGGCCTCGATGGTGGGCATGAGCGGCGCCATTCCCACGCCTCCGGTGAGCGCGTACACCTACACCCGCGCAAAAGCCATTAGCACCGGGAGAGCAACCAACACAAGTACAGTAGCAGAAAGCAGGAAGCGGGCGGGATGGCGATACCTCGCGCGAGACGCCATCGGGCTTGCGCTGAGGCTCCTTGGGCGGCCGCGGCTTCTTGTCCTGGGCGGAAGGGAAGGAGTTCTTCTGGAGCCCGAGGATGTCCTTCGCGTCCATGTAGATGGCCGGAGGAGGAGGTGGACGGAGCTAGGGTTAGGGTTTCCTGTGTTGTCTCGTACTGCTACCGCGACATGGGTGGGGATGGGATGGCGAGGCCGAGCTCGGGGGCCGGGGACCCGCGAGGCGAATCGGGCGGATGCCGGGTTCGGGCAAACCTGGCCACCTAGGCCGGGCCTATAGCTTGCCAAACGGGCAAGCCCGAGCCAGCGTAGAATCGGCACCACACGAATGTGGCCCGGCACGGCCTAATCGGGTCCTGACACGGCACGGGCCTTTAGTGCTCGTGCCTGGTTACCATTTGAAGCGCGTGGGATGGCCCGACGCGGTACGATTAGATTTTCTAAAAAAATTAATAGGGGTGCGATTAGGGAAAGGCAAGACTTCCGTAACCATTCGAGAGGGAAAGGAGAGGCT
Source organism: Alopecurus myosuroides (assembly GCA_028641055.1). Classification (NCBI taxonomy): domain Eukaryota; kingdom Viridiplantae; phylum Streptophyta; class Magnoliopsida; order Poales; family Poaceae; genus Alopecurus; species Alopecurus myosuroides. The sequence continues at coordinate 20,151 of JAPCYS010002949.1, forward strand.
TTGCATACGCGCCAAGTGTCACCACCAAAGAATTTTGACGGGTTTTTCCTTTCACACTGGACCGATGGGTAGAGAGTGGACACGCATTTATTTTTAGATTCGTTTTTTCAAAACGAAATCTCTACTCTTTAATCTATATCTATACCTAATAATAAAAGCGTTAAGGCTTCCTTGGTTGGTTACTTGGTCCGTCGGTCCGTTGGTATGTTGCGTGATGTTAGCTAGGCCAAGTTTGGTTCGTTTTTGTTTACTATACGTACGTCGGGTGGCTGTGTCCAAGACGAACTCCGCTCGGTTGCAAGTTGTCATGCTCCATATTAAATCGATACAATACGATTCCCTTCCTCCGTCCCGCCCTATGCTGTCCCGTAGAAAAATTATTGGACAGAGCTAGATCCTTTGTTGAATCTATTGAGCCCCAAGCAAAATCGCACAGGAGTCTAACAAACGATGCGAATAGGATTACTAAACAGAGTCTCCTATTAAAGCTAGATTTCTACCAGAGATTTAGCTACCATGGATCTCGCCCAGCGGACCCGTGGAGTCCCGATCCGAGGCCAATCAAATGTCGCCCCCAGCCATGCTTTCTTTGTCGACGAGGATGCAAAGCTAGCATCCTCGACAGCTTTCCGAGCGATGTTCTCGACGTCGTGGTCGTCGTCCCAGAACTAGATCGCTACGCCGTCCGCTGCAGCCCATGGTGCGGTCCTCCCCCTACAGTGGCTGACGTCCGTGCATCCCATGATGTGCTCCTCCCGTTGAACTGGTTGTGGTCTCCGCTAGGTCCCCACGGTGGATGTGTTGATGCGGCACCCCGGGCCTCAACGACGAGGACGTCCGGTGCAACCCCTTTCCCGGGATTCCCCGTGCACTGGCTGCTGCCTTCCCTATATCCCTGCGTCTGATGCTTAGGCTATGCGCTCACCATGGCGAAGCTCTCCACGTGCCTAGCCTTCCACAGTGCACACTCCAAAGGTGCCCTACCTTATTCTTTTCGCCTTGGTAGTCAGAGCGTCATGTCGGAAGAGGTGACAGACTGAGGTGCCTCGGCTCCATCATTCCGGCGTGTTCTCTGCCGAGATCATCTCTCTCCGGCTGCTGGCCTAACCAAGCCCCAAGGTGCAGCTGCTACAGCACACACATGTTCGCCGGTTCCACGCCAGGCTCTCCGCCGCTCCGACATATTCTCTGCTGAGAGCCCCTCTCTCTGGCTGCTGGCCTACCCAAGCCCCAAGGTGCTGCTGCTACAGCACGACGCATGTCCGGCGGTTCTGCATGAGGCCCAACCAAGCACCATGGGCCGTGCGTGGTTCTCTGTCTTGCCGCCACCGTGCGCCATTAACCCTCGATTTCCTGTAAATACACATGCTGGTAGTTGCACACAACAGTTGTGCGCGGACGAGCTAAAACAGAGAAACATAAATTGAGTCTAATAGCAACGACACCCTATCTCCAAGGCCGTGAAGGTTGACTGAAGTTGGATGGTGCAACGATGGTGGAGCTATTGATGTACATGAAGTTATTGACGAGACATTGTCTTTCTTCCCCAAGGTAAATACTCACATAGGCTTGTCATGTTCTATTGCAACTGGTAGAAGGGGAGCCGATCAGGCTCCTCTCGTTGCTTTGAGGTACATCAAGCTTTCCCCGTCAAACAAAGCAAGGAAAGATAGCCCCAGAATTGCTATAATGTAGTCTGTATCAGCCGGATCAGCTGTTCAACGCGTAATATTTTTCTAGGTTCCATATTTATTAGTTGGATCATACTGAATATTATAGTTCAGATCATCATCATGTATGTTGCTCCTTTAGAAGTTATTTTGGTTGTTTAGATCATCATAATTCATAAAGCATTTCTGCTCATCTCGAAGTTAAGCTTGCCCACCCACTTTCACGCAACTGGTACCATTATTGCTTATAGAAGGGGCAGCTTGCAAATGACAGATCTTTTTGTCTGTTTCTCTTATATTCATTCAAGATAATTGGGAATTTATTTTACAAATTTAAATTGGATCCATTAGTAATATGCCTCGAGTGCTTTCTGTGGGATACTAGAGCGCCGGCAGCCTCGTGCACCCGATATTTGGCACATGGTAAATAACTTGGCACACGACAAAGACGGCGTCTCCCGTAGTGAGCAAAGATTATCTACTGGAAAAAAGGACAGTGAAAGAGAACCATCTAATATGAAATAACTCAGCCTTGCGGACAATTCATATCACTAGACCCTAGCAATCTTCTGAAACATTAATTCATAAAAACGTTGGAACCTTATTCATTAGCAAGAAATTGAAATAAATTTTGTACGAATTTTACAAGACCATGTTCACTGATTTAGTTCGTATGGTGCTGCTCCCTCTTTTCAAGTATGGCAGTTGTTTTTCCCGCTGCAACGCACGGGCATATTTTGCTATTAATAATAAAGGCAATAAAGCTTCTTGCCAAATTTTCGTTCTTCTAGATTTTACTAATTTGCCCTTCCACCTAATATTAATTTTCGTCCGTCTAGATTTTACTAATTTGCCCTTCCACCGAATATTAAGAATCCAAAGTATTGATGGACACGTGATCAAGTCTGGTCTCGGGGTGGACGTGCACGAACATTTTCAACAAGTTGGTCCACACCCAAGCGCCTCCGGTCGGCCACGTCCACATGTTGTCTAATCAGAAGACGCGGTAGCAACCAAGAGAAATTGTACAGATGCAGCTCGGAGCTGGCTCTTCGGTTGATTAGTGCTCCCATCATGTGGAAGTTGGTTAGTCATTAGTGCTCCATCGTGAGGAAGTCGATTAGTGATGGCCGACTGTTGGAGCAAGCGGGAACACCGGATGATAGCTTGGACGCGCGAACAGTGGCATGTGTGATTCGTTCTGGGCGATGAAGGCGCGGCGAGTCAATGGCCGCGCCTATAGCGGCGCGGGCGTTTCGCAGTCAGCGAAGAAGGCGCGAACGGTGCTGCCAGGAGTCGATGGAGACGTCGGCGAGGCTGGCTGAGGTTGGACGAGACAGGAGAGAGGCACCGGTGACACAAGCGGTGGCGTTAAGGTCAGAGCGAGTGAGCCACGGGTCACCTCTATTTGCCCTTTTGGATGTGGGTTTCCGTGTTTGCTGAAGGAAAGTGTTGGCAATTTAGACTCATCCAATCACCTTTCTCTCGTTAGATCACTGCTATATCAACATAATTATCCACCTTCTAAATAAAATCACCTACAAGGCTACAAGGCTTTCATCGCCCAGAGCTACCTTCACACGTTAATAAGTTAAGGATTGTCGCCCGACTTTAGAATCTACTCTGCGCGCATCGCGTTTACTTTTTTATTTTTGTTTTGAGAAGCTATTCAAAACTAAATGCGTTGTTCTTCATGGTTGTGAGTATTAACTAATTTCAAAAAAAAAATGTTGCAACACGCTGGCGCTTCTAGGTCTAAGCAATACGAATCACTCTCAGATTTGAGATATGTTGATCATTTTAGTGATTTCAGTTGTGGTATCAGGTGGTACAAACGTACAATACAAAGTTATCAATTCTTCTTTTTTTTTGAACATGAAGTTATCAATTCTTCTTGATTTCGATAATTCATTATCAATTAACTCAAAGGCAAAATTAACTCTTTGAGAATTTGGTTGTCATTATTTTTTGAATAAAACAACCTTACATTGTTGGAAGCTATGTCACCTACCAAGTGGTAAAAATATACAAACTTTTACATCCATGTTTTAGAACGTCTTTAATATAAATATTAATTAGAAAATTTCCACTAAACTACATCATACCTTTCACTTGGTGTTATCCAACGAGCGTGTGATAACGTCTGCATCAGCCGGCGGGAGCAAGGCGGGCTCGTCCGAGAGGAGCCCCTAGCAGCGGTTGCCGGCACCGATTGCCGCGTGGAGGAGGGGAACTGGGCTAGTAGGAAGAGAGGCGGCGGCCGGCCGGCGGGGATCGAAGGATGAGGGGACTTGGGAGCAAGACGAGTTAAAGGCACGAGATCGAGGTCGAGGCTTTGTTCTTCTATCCCGGGTGCTGGACAATTGGGAATCGATAGAAGATTGGAAGGATGAGGACGACTCGTGAGTCGTGAGGCTTGCTGCCGTGTCGTGGTGGTGTCACGGCAGATGCCATAGGATGGCTAAAGATGTGGGGACGAAGGACGCTGGAGGCGCTCGGGGAGGGATCACGCGACGGGTAGACGCGTGAAGTATGAAACATGCACTGCAAACAACACGATCTACCCAGGTTCAGGGCCCTCGTGAGGAGGTAAAATCCCTACTCCTGCCTTTCTCTCTGTATTTTGATGTCTCACCGAGTAGCCACAGTACAAATGTTCTTGCTACCGAGTAGCCACTCTTGTCTCTACGTGCGGAACTAAACTACATCATACCTTTCACATTCTTGACCCCGGATTGGTTCACATTCTTGACCTAGTTCCGCACGTAGAGACAAGAGTGGCTACTCGGTAGCAAGAACATTTGTACTGTGGCTACTCGGTGAGACATCAAAATACAGAGAGAAAGGCAGGAGTAGGGGTTTTACCTCCTCACGAGGGCCCTGAACCTGGGTAGATCGTGTTGTTTGCAGTGCATGTTTCATACTTCACGCGTCTACCCGTCGCGTGATCCCTCCCCGAGCGCCTCCAGCGTCCTTCGTCCCCACATCTTTAGCCATCCTATGGCATCTGCCGTGACACCACCACGACAGTTGGCGCCCACCGTGGGGCAACCAGCGGCGCTGGCTGGAGTATCCGTTCGGACGGGATCGATTTCTGCTACCGGAGAGCGAGTGGTCTGCGGCCTCGTCCACAGATTCGGCTCCTTCGACTTCGTCACCGACAACGCCGGCGATTTCGGCGGCAAGGCCATGCCGGAGGGCGGCACGGTGCTTTCTTTCGGCGCGCACCTCGTCTACGTCGCCACCATCATCGACCGCGAGTACCCTGAGCTGTTGCATGTCGCGGAAGATCCACCTGCTGTCATCGCCGCGCGCGGGAGGCCGCTGAGCCGCTCCGCGGACATTGCAGAGGTGATGATGACCGGCCCTGCTACTGACGCCGGGAAGGTCGCGGCTGCTACCGCTGCGGCCGTCGTCGAGGATCTCGCTGGTTCAAGTGCTGGCGAGAAGACGCATAAGCCTTACGAGAAGGAGTGCAACCTTCCACTCTCCACTACTCCGACAATCCCTGCGTCTGCTGCGCGGACGGGTATGCCGCCTCCTACTGATCTCGAGCTCCTGACCATGAAGGCGCAGCTCGACCGGCAGCGCCAGGAGTTGCTCACTGAGCAGGCGGAGTTGGAGAAGATTAGGCTACAGCTTAGCCTAGATCAGCTTGAGTACAACAAGGCTCACGGTTTCACACCAGTTGTTAGGAGAGCTAGCAAAGTAGGTGCTACGCGCCGCAACCTAGGTGCCGAGATGGCGACGGTTTTAGAGGCCCCCAGTCAGTCCGCCACCGCAAACACCTCCACCCGACCCAGATACAGCACACCCGCCAAGACACTTAGAGCTGCTGAGGCCGTAGCTGCCGAGTTGCCGCATCTAGCTGGCGACGCGCGCGTTAGGCAGCAGGAGAGGCTGAACGAGTTGGTGCTAGAGGCCGCTAGGCAGAACGAGGAGTTCCGAAAAGCCAACCCGGGTGCTGGAGCTTCTCAGGTGGTGCACTCGCACGTGGCCAGATCTAACGATCAGGCTTCATCTCCGCATCCTAGCCGTGAGAGAAGCCGGAGTGGGCATTCCGGCAAGGGTAGGCAGATGCAGGTGTACGACCCGGCTGTCGCCGCGAAACAGCTCGCTGTGCCGCGACAGTCCGGTCAGAAACACAACGCTGCAGGAGCAGGCTTTCAAGCCCATAAAGCTCAAAGCCAGGCTCGAGATGGAGAGTGCCCAGGTCCTTCTCAGCATCCCGTTGCTCAGCCTACTCGGCAGAGGCAGCAGCCGCGTGCAGTGGCGCCAGCCGCCAACCCGGTGGAGCAGCCTGCAGCTGTGCAGGTGGACAGATATGATGATGGCTACTCGGTCATGGGGATGGCTGGCTATGACATTCTGAATCGTGTGGGCGAGCGCGTGTTGGCGCCTGGAGATGCAAGGCACCAGCTGGATCAGATCAGCTTGTCGGCGCGGCTGGAGAACACGGGTCCTCCTGGCCCCGAGTGCTTTGGCCCGCGCATCATGAACGAGCCATCCGTGAAGAACTTCCAGCTGGCAAGGGGCACCAAGAGCTACAATGGTAGCACCAAGCCGGAGGATTGGCTCAATGACTATGTCACCGCGGTTCATATCGCGAACGGCAACCGGAGATGGGCGGTGCGGTACGTTCCACAGATGCTAGAGGGTCCAGCTCGCACTTGGCTCAACAACTTGCCCAAGAACAGCATCAATTGTTGGCTGGATTTCTCGGAGGCCTTCATCAGCAACTTCACCAGCACGTACAAGAGGCCGAATAGGCCACAACAGCTGTCCGCTTGCAGGCAGCGGGAAGACGAGACGGACCGCGAGTACCTTACTCGGTGGAGCACATTGCGGAAACTGTGAAGGTGTGAATGAAGCCCAGGCCATCACTTGGTTTGCGCAGGGTTGCAGACATGGCAGCATGCTATGGCAAAGGTTGCAGAGGGAGATGCCAAACACTCTGGCGGAGACCATCAAGATTGCGGATCAGTACGCACTCGGGGATCCTACCCAGCCCCTGATGGATTCCTCTGAGCCGAGAAGAAACTTCAACAGCAACAAGCGCAACGAGTTCCGCAACAAGCGCAGGGGTGACCGAATAGATACTCGGTACGACCCTGAGGAGGTGAATGCAGTGGCTGTGGGAGCTGGGGGCAGCCAAAGGCAAAAACCTGCTGGAGCCTACGGGCAGAACCAGAACCAGGGCCAAGGCAACAAGAAACCATTCCGCGCTCCTCAGTCGGGTAGCGGCAACTCGGAGCAGACGAGGAAGTTCGTCTTCGACGACATGAGGGATGGCCCATGCAGTTTCCATAACACCCTCAAGGCCTGCTAACCACACTACCCGACAGTGCGAGTGGTGGGATCTGATCAGGAATGAAGGCTTGCCTCCTCCTCCTCCTCTGCCAGCTGCAAATGTCAATGTGCAGCCTGCTCGCGCACCCGCAGCTCGGCCTCCAGTGTTTCCGAGAAGAGAAAACGTGAACCAAGTGGCTTTAGGAGCCAACCGTCACTTCAACAATGAGGGCTACCGCAACAACAACAACAACTACAACCGCAACAACAACAGAGGCAACAGCAACAACGGCAACAATGAGGGCGGAGGCCGCAACCAGTACCAAGAACACCATGAGAGCTACATGATCTTCACTTCCGAGCCCGTCGACAAGCAGTCATAGCACAGGCGTGCCATGGAGGTTAATGATGTGATCCCTGCTGTCCCTCACTACATGCATTGGTGCAACCAAGAGATTAAGTGGTCCCGAGTAGATCATCCCAAGGTGATGCCCAACCCGGGTAGTTACGCTTTGGTGGTGGATCCTACCTTCTTGGGTCCCGAGAAGAATGTGAGGTTCAGCAAGGTGCTGATCGACAACGGCAGCAGCATCAACATTGTGTACAGAGACACACTCGAGAAGCTTGGGCTGGCCGAGAACATGCTGCTACCTAGCACTTTCCATGGCGTGCCGGGAGTCTCGTGCAACCCAATTGGCCGAGTGTGGATAGATGTGCTATTCGGCACCAGGGAGAACTGCCGCACAGAGAGCCTGCAGTTCGAAGTGGTTGATCATCAGAGCCCCTATCACGCTCTACTCGGCAGGCCTGCTCTGAGCAAATTCATGGCCTCTACCCACACGACATATCTGAAGATGAAGATCCCTGGTCCCAATGGCGTGATTACCATCTCTGGTGATTACAAGAAGTCCATGGAATGTGCCTCTGCTGGTTCTCAGTTGGCGGAGTCCATGGTGATTGCTGCCGAGAAGAAAAAGATGTACGAGGTGGTGGCTATGGCGCAATCCGCGCAAACTGGTGCGCAGGGCGTGCCGAGTACCCAGCACGGGACCGCGTTCCAGGCATCCCAAGACAAAGAAGGTCCAGGTCGACCCTGAGTTCCCCGACGCGTAGCCATCATTGGCTCCGGGTTGGCGGAGAAATAGGAAAGCGAGCTCATCCACTTCCTCCGTGAGAATCGGGACGTGTTCGCCTGGTCCAATGAAGATTTACCAGGAGTCCCGAGGGAGTTGGTTGAGCACTCGTTACATGTGCGTCCTGACGCCAAACCAGTGAAGCAGGCTATGCGCCGTTTCGGAGATGAGAGAAGGAAGGCCATTGGTGACCAGATCACCAAGTTGCTGATAAGCAATTTCATCATGGAGGTGCTGCACCCGGATTGGCTAGCCAACCCGGTCATGGTCGAGAAGAAGAAGGAGGATCCTAAGGCTGCTAGCATGGCGCATGTGTGTCGACTACACCGACTTGAACAAAAAGCAGGCCCCTTTCCGCTACCTCGCATCGATCAGGTGATCGATTCCACTGCTGGTTGTCAATTGCTGTCTTTCATAGATGCCTACTCTGGTTTCCACCAGATAGCTCTCAATCCCGCTGATCAAATAAAGACTGCCTTCATTACCCCGTACGGGGCTTATTGCTATCGTGTCATGTGTTTCGGGTTGCGGAATGTGGGAGCTACTTATCAGCGGTGCATGCAGAAATGCTTGCACGATCAGCTCGGCAAGAATGTGCAGGTGTACGTAGATGACATTGTCATCAAAACGAATAAAACACATACTCTGCTTGCCGATCTTGAGGAAACCTTCGCTAACCTGCGCAAGTATAAAATGAAGCTGAACCCGAGTAAATGCACCTTTGGCGTCCCGGCTGGCAAGCTACTCGGCTTCCTGGTGTCTAGTCGGGGCATTGAAACCAATCCTTCAAAGATAAAAGCTATTGAGAGCATGTCTTTGCCGAAATCCCTGAAGGATGTGCAAAAATTCACTGGTTGCTTGGCATCTCTGAGCCGCTTCCTGGGCCGAATGGGCGAGAAGGCCCTGCCTCTGTACCAACTGATGAAGAAAAGTGACAAGTTTTTCTGGACTCCGCAAGCGGATGTGGCATTCAATGAGCTGAAGGCAATGCTGGGTAGTGCTCCCATATTGGCTAGTCCGCTACCCAAGGAGCCAATGCTGATGTACATTGCTGCTACCAACCGAGTGGTCAGTGTGGTGATTGTGGTGGAGCGAGAAGAAGAAGGCAAGAGTGTGCAGCGCCCAGTGTACTACCTCAGTGAAGTGCTGTCCAGCTCCAAGCAGAACTACCCGCATTACCAGAAGATGACCTACGGCGTGTACCTGGGCGCCAAGAAATTGAAGCATTATTTCCAAGAGCATCCTATCATTGTTGTGAGCTCTGCTCCCATCTCGGATATCATGGGTAACAAAGAGGCGAGTGGCAGAGTAGCCAAGTGGGCAATCGAGCTGGCCGCGTACGCTCCAGCGTATGCGAGAAGGGAAGCCATCAAGTCTCAAATCCTGGCAGAATTTCTGGTGGACTGGGCTGAGGTGCAGTTCGAACCTCCTGCTCCAGTTTCCAATTACTGGAAGATGCACTTTGATGGCTCGAAGGTGAAGGAAGGCCTTGGTGCTGGTGTAGTGCTTACGTCATCAAAGCGAGATCAGCTCAAGTACGTGCTGCAGATTCATTTCAAAGCGTCCAACAACGTTGCAGAATACGAGGCCGTGGTGCACAGCTTGTGAGTAGCCAAGGAGGTTGGCGTGCAGCGCATCATATGCTATGGCGATTCAGATCTGGTGGTGCAGCAAGTCTCTGGCACTTGGGATGCTCTGGATGCCAACATGGCATCATATCGCTTCCTGGTACAGTCTATGACTGGATTCTTCGAAGGATGCGAGTTCCAGCATATTCACCGAGCAGAGAATGAAGCAGCAGACGAGCTGTCCAAGTTGGGATCTTCTCGGCAATCCATCCCGGCGGGGGTTGCCTTAGAGCACTTGAGGAAGCCATCCATCAAGCCATCTCCCAACTCGGAATCAATATTTGTTCCTTCTCTGCCAAATGAAGAATCCGATCCAATGGAGATTGACTGGGAGAATGCAACAGAGAACCCGGGGACTGCCGCTCCCTACTCGGGGACTGCCGCTCCTTACTCGGGGACTGTTGTTCCCTACTCGGGGACTGCCACTCCATACTCGGGGACTGCTGTCCTTAACCCGGGGACTGTCGCATTCATTGAGGAGGTCCTTGCCAATCGTTCAGGGCTTCAGAGAAGTGCTCCCAACCCTAAAGAGCAGCCAGAGGTGCCTGTCCCAATGGAAGTTGACGAACCAGTGTTTCCCACACGGGAGACACCGAGTTGGGACATGCCCATATTATCCTTTCTAAAGGACGGTACTCTACCAGAAGATGAGGTGGTCGCAAGGCAGATTCAGAGAAGATCCAAGGGCTACACTATATTCAGAGATGTGCTGCACAAAATAAGTGCCACCGGCGTGCTGCAACGTTGTGTGGACCTAGAAGAAGGAGGAGAAATTTTGTTGGAAATACACCAAGGAGAATGCGGGCACCACGCCTCTTCTCCGGCATTGGTCAAGAAAGCTTTTCGGCATGGCTTCTACTGGCTCACAACTCTGCAGCAAGCTGAAGACATCGTGAGGAAGTGCAATGGTTGCCAGATGTTCGCAAGTAAGATTCACATGCCTGCTTCCGAGCTGAAAACTATTCCTATCAAATGGCCGTTTGCTGTATGGTGTCTGGATATGGTTGGCCCCTTCAAGCCGGCTAAAGGCAACATGACACACATCTTAGTCATGGTGGACAAGTTCACCAAGTGGATTGAAGTGAAGCCTATTCGGAAGTGCGATGTAGCTACAGCCGTGAAATTCTTAAAGGATGTGATCCTGAGATACGGCTACCCGCACAGCATCATCACCGACAACGGCACGAATTTCGCAGAGGGGGCAATGGTGCGGTTCTGCAGAGATAAGCACATCCGACTAGATGTTGCATCTGTTGCGCATCCCGCCTCCAATGGGCAAGTGGAAAGAGCAAACGTCATGGTGCTAGCAGGCATAAAGCCAAGGCTGATTGAGCCATTGCTGAAAACACCTGGGTGTTGGCTAGACGAGTTGCCAGCGGTGTTGTGGAGTCTAAGGACTACCCCTAACCGGTCAACCGGCTACACGCCATTCTTCTTGGTATACGGGGCTGAGGCCGTGTTGCCAATAGACTTAGAGCATGACTCCCCCCGAGTAACCCTCTACACTGAGGTGGAGGCGAGAGAAGCTCGAGAAGATGACGTTGACCTGCTCGAAGAAGCAAGAGAGCTTACTCTGTCACGTTCAGCTATCTACCAGCAAAACCTGCGGCGTTATCATAGCCGAAACGTGAACCCAAGGGTTTTCCGAGAAGGGGACATGGTCCTCAGGCTTGTGCAACGCACAGCCGGGATGCACAAATTGTCTCCTCCATGGGAAGGGCCCTCATTGTGAGCAAAGCGCTGCACAATGATGCCTATTATCTCGTGGACATGCGTCCATCACAGGAGAACAGGGCAGATAAAGCTGGAGAGGAATCCAAGCGCCCATGGAATGTAGCCCTACTTCGTCGCTTTCATTCGTGAGCAAAGATGTGTATGTACTCTCTTATCCGAGTTAAAATTCTACTCTGCAATCTGAAATTGAGCTCGGGGACTGCCCTCGTCCTTGCTCTGTGTGTTTCTACCCGGCTTTACTTTTGTCCACTCGGTTGCTCTGCTTAAAGTTTCACGAGTACATCTAGTATTGTGTTTAAACCTACATGCCAACTCTTCGACTCTGCTGCTGTCCGAAACCCGGCTTCATGGCAAGCAAGAGAACAAGCAAAAAGGTCAATGAGTACAAGAAAAATTACTAAGGAAAGAAAAAGTGCAGGAACCGAGTAGGCTGTCTTTTACTGTTGTTTTTTGTTAACTCCTTCTCGGCCAAGTGGTGGGCTGCGTTACTATGAGTGTTTCTAAGTGGTTAAGTATTTGCAACTCCAACTTTGAATTCTTGTGACTCGAATACCAAAAAGCAACAAGTTGCGGGTAAGAGTGAGATGAGAAGAGCGAATAAGAACTGCAACTCGGGGACTTGCATGATAACGCAACCCGGCATCGAGCCAAAGTTGCTCAAATTGACTAAGTTAAATATCAAACGTGAATAAAACTGAGTAGCAGACGACAAGCATAATTGTTTCGATACATTTGCACCCGGCATCCCGGGGATCTGATAAAAGTTTCGAGGGTAAAGTTGCAGGAAGAAATCAAGTAGAGGCAGCATTGTTCTCGGCGTTGGCCTTGGTGGCTTCAGCATCAGCGTTGGCCTTGGCAACTTCAGCTTCAGCGTTGGCCTTAGCAGCGTCAATCTCCGAGTTGGCGGCATCAGTCGTAGCAGTTTCAGCTTCTGGATTGGTGGCAGCCTGTTCAGAGGTGGCCGTGGCCACCGAGGTGGCGTCCGTAGCCGAGGTGGAGGCCGCAGTCTGAGCGCGGAGTCGCGCCGTGTCGTCGAGAGCCGCACCTGATGAAGTGCCGAACTCGAGGGTCGCGGTGTCGATGGTCATCTCCACGCTCTCGGCCTCCTCTTCGCTGTCCGTGACGACCGTGGCCTTCCCCTTCCCGGTCTTGTAGCGCTCACTGTCGAAGCTGCTCAGGCCTTCAGACTCGGTGGCATCCTCATCTTCATTCTCGTCGTCATCCTCGCCCTCCACCTCCGTGTCGGGCTCGGTGACGCCGTCGATGAAGCGCGCGGTGTCCGCGTACTGGGCGATCTCGTACGCAACCGACTGGCGGCGAGCCACGCAGTCGGGATCCGTCTCCCACTTCGACTTCTGCCTCATCTCGAGAATGACGTTAAGATCAAGGTTTTCATACCAGCTGCAGATGAACAGCAGCAGCATGTCAGCACCGGCCCGAGCTCCAGATGCCCGCCATTTCTTCAGCTCGGCCTTCACGCCAGTCAGCTTCTCGGTAAGCCCGCGGATGGTTGGTGGCGCAGTCTCCCGCGGCCAGAACAGGTCATGGAGTTGGAAGGCAGTGCGCACCAGATCGGTGCCCACGCCCCTTAGGCGCTGGAGCTGGACCTGCATGGTGGTGATGCTGTCTTCAATTGAAGCCTTAGTATCCATAGGCTCACCCTTCTCGGTGCGAACAGCTTGGGCCTTTGCCAGAGCAGGCTTGCAAGACGAGTTGAGGTCGGGGAAGATTTCTGAAAGAGCTATCAAAAAGATTAGAGACAGGGGCAGAATAGAGAAATGAGTCGAGCAGAAGAGAAGCAAAAGGGAAAAGTGAAGTGCAAAGAAGTGGGCACTTACTATTCAGGTCGTAGAGTAGCGCCTGCAGCTTGTTCTTCCATGACTCTTCGTCAGCAACATGCTTTTCTTCTACCTTCCGGAACTGCGCCAGCTGGAGCATGAGATCTGAGTTGCTCTCCTTCAGCGCCTCGCATTCCAGCTCAAGAGCCCTTTGCTTGGCCTTGGCTGCTTCTTCGATATTTTTCTTCTCGGCCACTGCTTTATCTCTCTCGGTAGCTAGGTCAACGGCTTTTTGGAGAGCAGTTCGCAACTGGACCTGCAACGGTTCCATCTCGGAGAGGTGCCTCTTCTTAAATTCCACCTCAAGGCTTGCAATCTGCTGCTGCACCTCAGCAGGCTTGAGGCAGTCGAGATGTTCCTCGACAAACTTCTTATGGTCTTCTGTGAGAAGCAAAGGAAGGTCAGCAGAGTAGCCAAGATGAAAGCAAGAAAGCAAGCCGAGAAAACATCAACCAACCTTCCAGCTTCTTGATCGTGGCTTGGCCGCTCTCAACAAAGACGCGACAGTTCTCATGCTCCTCGGCCAGGGCCTTAAACTTGCCTGCAGTACGGGATCGGTTAAAGCAGAAAGCAGAAGCGGGCGTAAACATAAAACGCAGAAACCGCGTAGCTAGAAGCTTACTTTCGACTTCAGAGATCTTGAGGGCGCTATCCATGACCTCCTTCTCCGCCGCCTCGTCGGACTTGCGCTCCAATTCCAGGGCCTCAAGACGCCTCCTGGCGATGATGTGGTTCCATAGCAGCCGCCGGTACAGGTTGGTTCTTTTCAGAAGGCTATTCTGAGAGGACGAAAGAAAAAGAATCAGACAAAGTCGTGAAGATTCAACCCGAGAAGGCGGCAACTCGGTTGAGTACCCGCCTACTCGGCCAGAATCTCGGGGACTGGGTGATGGATAAGAAGAAGGAGAAGAGTAGAAGAGAAGGAAAATGCAACTCGGGGCGAATGAGCAAAGCTTACCGCGTAAGTCTGTTCAAGATCTTCTGCGGCCTTGCGATGGACGAACAGCTTGGCGGCGAGCGTGCTGGTATTGGACGAGATAGTCATGGGTTTATAACCCATGTCCGCCTTGTTCCAGTCAATACGCATGTGATCCAAATCGCCCAAAGCCAAGCCGTGCCAGTTCTTGTTGCCGAGGATGTCGTTGTTCCACTCGGCGTCAATAAATCCAACCCGGTCGATCATCTGCTCAAGGCCCGTGGACGTCACCTCGGCTTCCTGAACCTCGCGCGAGTAGATCGAGAGGGACATGTCCTTATTCCTGGCTGGAGGCTTGGAGTCCACTGTCGTGGCCTCTTTGCCCCTCCTGATAGCAAGTTTCTTCTCGGATGGGGTCATTGGAATGCTGTGCTGCGGCTCATCTTTACCATGTAAGGTGGGAAGGTAGGTGGGTCTGGCAAGCTTGATCCAGCGGCTGCATCAGCGGCCGCGCCGGAATCACCAATGGTAAGCTGTCGGCCTTGAGGCGGCGGCATCGTGGCAGCATCCCGCGTACCGCCACGCGAGGGATTCCTGCGGACGGGGGCATCTGACTGGCCGACTTGCTTCTCGGCGACTCGCTTCTCGGCGGCCTTCTTCTCAACAGTTATCTTTTCGGCGGCTTTCTGATCAGCGGCTTTCTTTTCGACTGCTTCCTGCTTGATCTTCTTCGCAACCGGCTTGGCCGGAGGGCTGGCCGCAGTTTTGGTCTTCTTCACCGGTGGAGAGTTTGCTGCGGTGGAAAAAGTGCCCTGCTGGGTAGGCGGCGCCAAGGGCGTGCTACGCGGCGTAGCATCCGGCTGCGCGCTACCCTGCGCAGCGTCTGGCTGCGCGTGGCTCGGAGGGTCCTGCTCCATCTCATCAACGGTCTCAACCCGCTGCTCGGCAGCGGGGTCTTGCTGAGTGGCGTCTTGTCCTTCTGTCAGCGGCTGGGCCGCGGAGTCGTCATGTTCAGCAGCAATTTGTTGCTGGCTGCTCTTGGTCTTCTTCATGCCGCTCAAGGGCGGCGTCATCATGCTGCTCAAGATCTTGTTCTAAGTTCTCCTCGGCCGTGGTGGCCGGAGGAGAAGGTGGCCTCTCATCGCGATCAGCATCCCGCGCTTCTTGTTCTGCGCGGGCCTGCTGCTCCTGCTCGGTGTCGTGGGCGTCGGTGTCCATGTACCGAGCGTCGTCGGAGTCGTCTCCTTTTACGGGAGAGGATGCACGCGCCCTGTCCCGTGCGGTGTCCTCGTCCTCCTCAGAGAGCTCGATGAGGTTGTCAACATCGATGGCGGTCTTCTTCTTGGGTTTGGTGGATGCGACGGCAGCACTAGCGTCCAAGGGGGCGCTGAAGAGAAGAAAGAAGTTTAGAAAAGGAAAAAGGACAGAAGAAATCGAGAAGCGGTCTCAGAACAAGTAGTTCAGGAAAAGCGGCAATAACAGTGCGCAACTCAGAAGAGAAGCACATACCCTGCACGGGAAGGGGGTAGCCGTCTTCCCTGCTTGACCTTCTTCACGGCTCTCTTGGTCTTCTTGGTGGCGGGTTCCTGAGCACCGCTGCCCGTCCGCTTCCGAGTATTGGGAGCGGCTACGCCGACTGGGTTGACGTCGAGGACGTCCTCGACCTCCTCCTCCTCAACATCAGCGTCAGCATCAGCATCGGCGTCCTCTATAGAATTGAGAAAGAGAAACCAGTTGAGAAACAGGAACAAATTGGGTTGCGCTTTTAGCAACCATAAAGGTGGACTCAATCACCTTCGTCGTCGTCCTCGGACCAGTCGCGGACGGACGCGTCAACGTGGTGCTTATCCGTCTGGGCGGCATGAGGGATGTTGAGCTTGTCTGCGGTGTCGTAGGAGACCTCATCGTCCTCCTCTCGATCCTCCTCCCAGTTGTCCTCGGGGCGTTCCATGCTTTCTGCGAGCTGGCGAGCAAGGACCTGGAACATAGACAAGCGTCACAAGTTAGTCGAGTAGCATAAAGGCATCCTACTCGGCAAGGCGTGCAAACACAAAGCACAGTAAGCCTAGAGAGTGCGGCTAAGTGTCCTACTCAGCAAGGCGTGCAAACACAAAGCACAGTAAGCCTAAGCAACTCTGCTAAGTGCCCTACTCGGCACGGAGTACAGATACAAGGTACAACAAGTTAAGAAGTACTAACCCTCTTGATTGGCTTGGTGCGGCTGAACGGCACAAAGCCGTACTGCCAGTTGTCCTTGAGGCCAGTGCTCATGATGGAGCGCGCCCAGGTAGCGACGTCCGCGTTGCTGAGCTCGAACGTTGTTGTCCGAGTGCAGTCGCGGGGGCCTCCCATGTAGCACATGAGATGGGCGCGATGCTGGAGCGGCAGTACTCGCCTGGAGATCCAACAGGCGATCGGGTCGTCGCTCTTGAGCCCTCTCGAGATCAGCTTGGCGAGGCGCTCGTCCATTTGCTTCAGGTCGGTGTCGAGGGACGGTTTGGTCCGCCAGTTCTACCGGTGGGAGCTGCGTTGGTCCAGCTGGGTAGATTGATCCGGTCCTCCACCTTGGCTCCCTTCTCGGCGGGAATATTCTTCACGTAGAGGAAGGTCCTCTGCCACTTGCGGACAGAGTCCAACCCCTTGACGCGCGGGTGATTGGTTCCCCCGCGCTGCACCATCATGGCGCTGCCAGTCTCTGTCATCCCGCGGCTGGCGTCCGCGCCATCCTTCCTACTCTTACTTTGCTTCCGGAAGAAGAAGTATCTGGACCAGGTAGCCGTGGTGGGCCGCACGCCAAGGAATGCCTCGCATACCACGGCGTGGTATGAGAGCATGACGACGGCATTCGGCGGGAGGTGGTGTGGCTGGAGGCCATAATGGTTGAGGAATGTCCGGAAGAAATTTGAGACCGGGAGCCCGAATCCTCGCGCGAAGTGCGCGAGGAAGACGACGTGCCCGCCCTCCTGCGGAGCCGGGACGAGCTCACCGTCAGGTTGTCGGCAGCGAACACCGGGAGGAACTCTCGGGTGTTCACGAGCCACTGGCAGTCCTCGGCGGTGACCTCACATCCAGCCCAGCCGGCGCGAGCGTCATCGTCGCGAGCCATCACGGCGGAGGAAAGATTGGCGGAAAGGTTGAAGGAATTTGGGTGGAGAATCTCGCAGCGGCGCGGTGAGATGCGCGGCGGCGAGATGCTCTGCGGCGGCGGAGAAACGAGGAGACGAGGGGAAAGTTGGAGCGGAAGAAGAAGAAGGAGTTACCGAGGGGGTATTTATACCGCTCCCCGGGTTGCCGTTAGGAATTGAGGTAGTGGGATCGATCGTGGCAGAAAACTAGCGGCGTGGGATCTGTGGGCCGGTTAGAAACGCACACAGCGCGGAACACGCGCGTAACGGCCGCATTAGATCCCACGACGAGATCGTGGGCAATCACTTCCTTTGATGGGACGTAACGGTCTAGTGGGCCCACTCCGTGAAAACTGGGCGCGTGGCCTGTCAGTTCCCGGGCACCGAGGCGTCGGGGTCGTGTCCGCTTGACACGTGCCCAGTTGCAGCGCGGAAAGCCGGATTGTGCTCTGCCACACAGAGATTCCGTTTCAAGATATCACCAAGTCATTTTACTCGGCTACAGAGAAGAAAAGTGGTCCTATTCGGAAGAGAAGAAACAAAATCAAGGGCTACTCGGAGGTTTTACTCGGTATCTCAAGGTTCAAGGGCAAGATTGTCAAGGTTGGTTTTTAAGCTGGCAGGGCCCAGTGAACGAGTTTGCAGGACTCTACCAGCTTCGGGGACTGCTGTCGGGGGGTTACCCCCGAGTAGGGTAAAGGCAAGTGCTAAAGGCAAGATCAGAAGGGATGTTTGGCCGAGTAGCCGGCTACCCGGTACTCGCTACCCGGTCGACTGCTACCCGGTCCTACACATAGACGGCCAGAAGGACGAATCAAGAGAGTTATATTACTCCGAATAGAAGAGCTGGTCCGAGTAGAAATGGCGGGATCCTACTCGGGCCAGAAGTCAAACGAGCCGTTCTGACACCGAATCCCGCGTATCCTGGGTCCGTACTTGGCACTGTTCACAGCACTGTTCATCTGAGGACGGCGTGCCTGACAACGACAATGTGTCAGCAGGGCGTCGCAGGATAGAGGGGACCTACTCTGTGTTCGCCGCAGTGATAACAGACTGGATACTTGGTTTTGCCCAACGACTTTCCGCACCAGGACAAATCTAGAAGCCAAAGCTGTCAGCGGGAACTCGGAAGAAGGACGATGTGCACACAATGTCGACATCTGTTTGTATTTGGCTGTATCCGGCTGGGCACCGAGTATATAAGGTGCCCTGCCTCCTCCTGCGCGAGCAATCCGGGGACTGGTTCACATTCTTGACCTAGTTCCGCACGTAGAGAGAAGAGTGGCTACTCGGTAGAAAGAACATTTGTACTGTGGCTACTCGGTGAGACATCAAAATACAGAGAGAAAGGCAGGAGTAGGGGTTTTACCTCCTCACGAGGGCCCTGAACCTGGGTAGATCGTGTTGTTTGCAGTGCATGTTTCATACTTCACGCGTCTACCCGTCGCGTGATCCCTCCCCGAGCGCCTCCAGCGTCCTTCGTCCCCACATCTTTAGCCATCCTATGGCATCTGCCGTGACACCACCACGACATGCCGCGTACGAGGCTTGCTGCTGCAGGCCTCTATGGGCCAAGCGCCAAACGAGTTGTGCCTGGGAAGCACGTGTGCTCAGCCTTGAGGCACAAGCGCGACACCTGGCGGGATGTTGGTCGGGCACGACCCGTTTAATCTGTGTCGGGCAAGGCCCCCGATGGGCCGTTCTAGCGGGCTCCCGTGCCCGCATTCTAGGCCTGGCTATACCTGGCCAATTGTTCGGCCCAACACAGCACGACCCAGCCGAAGCACGACACAGTTGGGGCACTATTACTATCTGTGTCGTGCCGGCCCATAGGCTTCTTCTTCGGGTAGGCATGGCCCAGTGGTCCTATTACGGCCCGACCGGCCCGATGGGCCAGGTTAGGCACGGTCCGTTTATGGCCCGTTTAGCATGTTTTGGCCCGTTTATGGCATGAAATTAAAAAAATAGCTATTTTTTGGAAATCACTAGAAAAAGGGAAACCTTTCGGAAGGTCACGCTGCGTACATTCTCCTTGCGACAAGTGTCGTCTTTTCCTTCCTCCTAGCCTCCCAAGAGTGCTTGCATGCACGTCAAGTGTCACCGCGAGAGAGTTTTGGTGGGATTTTTCCCTTCCCATGCACGGAGGGCTAGACGAGTGGGCACACATTTATTTCGTGATTCGATTTCTTCAAAAGGAAATATCTCGCGAACCGTTTTTCGAAATTACGAACCGTTTTGAGATCGTTGCGTCGAGATCTTCAAAACTAGATCTCACATTGATATGTTTCGAGAAACTTTTTTTTGTACACCCAGAATCAACATGGTTGTACGTCCAGTTACACACAGATGTATGCCCAGGTGAAGTGAACGAAGTACGTCCCTAAGTACAGTGCTGACGTACACTCACGTGCACCACGGGTGTACGCCCAGACGTTTGTACACTCAGGTGCAGACGGATGTACACCCAGTTATGGGCCGACGTACACCCTGGCGGTTGTACATCCAGTGAAGGACCGACGTACACCCAGGCGGATGTACGCCCATGCAGATGTACACCCAGTTGGATGTACACCTGGATACACCGCACATATACTTTCGAAAACAACATTTGTATACTTTTAGTAACATTTTTTTATAATTTCACGTATAACATGTATACTTTCAAAAACAACGTTTATATACTTTGAGTAACAATTTTTTTGTACTTTTCAGATACAACACGTGTGTACTTTTTAGATGAAGCGTCATATGCGTTTTGTTCGAGGCAAAGCCGAGCGGTAGCACGAGGCAACGCCGAGCCGTAGTGACGACCTCCGTTCCCTTGATCCAGCGGGGCGCGGAAGTAGAGGATCCCTCGGAACTCCAGCAGCACGACGACGTGGTGGTGGTGAAGAACCACTGCCAGGGCTTCGCCAAGCCAGAGACCATGGAATGGAGAAACGGGTGGAGAGGAATTTGAGGTGGAAAAGTGTGTGTGAGAAGAGGAGCTCTCACCCTCCTTTTATAGGGGAGGGGAGACAACCCAAGAGGGGGTACGGCCAGCCATGGTGGTGCCCCACCTTTTCCCTCCTCATGTGAGTGGAAGCCCCACTCACATCCACTCATTTTCTCTTAAAACTCCACTTAGAAAATCCAAGAGTTTTTCTTTAATAAATAAATAAAACATTTTTATTTCTTTATTTCAGCATTTGCTAATTCTATTAACAAACTTTTTCATATAGCACCTCGAATCATTTGTTAATTCTATTAACAACCATTCGACAAAAAAACCCTTGAACTATTTCAATTTTCCCCGAAACAATTTCGGTGCTGCTCAAAATATTCTTCGATATTCCGTATCCTCTCAAACACGTCATCGAACCTTAAGTGTGTCACCCTACGGTTTGTGAATAAGATAGACATGATCGAGACTCCTCTCCGATCAATAATCAACAGCGGGATCTGGAGATCCGTGATGACTCCTATATATTCAACGATGACTCTCGTGATCGTGTGAACCATCAACATCGTGACTATTTCCCTTTGTCTCGCGATATTTTACTTGTACGAGATTCGATCATTGGTATCAACCATACCTTGTTTGATCTCGTTACCGACAAGTACTCTTTTCTCGTTCCCATGATATGACATCCTTGTGACCTAGTCACGTGCTTGCAAGCGGTGTCGATGTGATATCACCGAGAGGGATCAGAGTATATCTCTCCGTCATTTTGGATGGACAAATTCCACTCTGGATCCATGATCCTCAACTAATACTTTCCGAATACCTAACGGCACCTTTATAGTCACCCTGTTATGGTGTGACGTTTGATGACATCAAAGCACCCTTTCGGTATCAGTGATTGACATGATCTCATGGTCTAAGGAATAAGTTACTTCGTATGTTTGATATAACAATGTAAACTTAATGACTTGATCGCATTGCTATATTCACTTTGGGTATATGTTCATCACATCATTCTTCTAATGACATGACCCCGTTATTAACAAATCCAATGTTCATGATCAGGAAACCTTGATCATTTATTAATCAACGAGCTAGTTAAAATAGAGGCTTTACTAGGAACCATTGTTTGTTCATTAAACACACATGTATCAACGTTTCCGGTTAATACAATTCTAGCATGAGAAATAAACATTCATCATAAACAAGGAATAGGATAATAACCATTTTATTATTGCCTCTCGGGCATATTCCCTTTAGTCTCCCACTTGCACTAGAGTCAATAATCCAGTCTGTAAGCACTTAACACATATGGCGTTCCAGTGTTATTACCATGATTCGCATGTGGTAAACATCATCAAAAATATCCGAACTGTTCAGGTCCTATTGTATTTGCATGTTCTTTGCGTCTACACGCATCACTCATTTTCTAATGAGATGGCTTTGTATATATATATGGTCAATCGGTGAAACCTTAATTCCTCAGCTTAAACTAATGTCACTAACATTGTGAAAATGTAGCTTCATAGTGTTAGCATTCTTGGAAATTCACCAAGTTCAACAAAGAACTCCTTGACACAAAATACGCTTATTATCAGTTGTCAACACAACGATATACTTTAGCCTTTGTTGTAGTATCTGTCAGAATATTTTAATTTTGAAACTCTTTCAAATCCAGCATGGAACTTTCTTCCAGCCTATTGTGCTACCCTTCATCACATATTTTAATTGAGATAAATTTATTTGAATATATGACAAGACTATTAGTGTAACATATTACAACTAACATTTTGTCATTACTACATAGGAAAACATATCCTTATCATTTCTAAAATGACACAAGGATCTCTCCCACTGTTGTCTAATCATCATATGAATTATCCTGCTATAACATTTTTATAGCATAGGACTCATCTGGTTGTGTACATAGCATGGAGACATGACTTAGAAATCTCAATTTCAATGATGCTCATCATGTGTCAAAACACTTGAATCTTGCTCAATTATTTTTCATTTTGTGTATGCATTTGGTCCATAGTGCTTTTATTTCATTATACACTTTGTGAACTTTCATGAAGCATCTTTGCTTGCATATTTGATATTTCTTACAACATGAATTGTATATTGCTACACATTTCTAGTATTAATCATTTGATTATATGTAGCATGAATAATCCTCCTTGATATCCCATGATTGTTTCAATATGCAAAACCCATCTTAGTTTTACCACCTTCATACTCGAGGACGAGCATGGGTTAAGCTTGGGGATGTTGATGCATGTAAAATGCATAGATGAATTTTGCATATTTTCACATGGTTTTCTATTACATATTGCATCATATAAGGGTATAATTCAATGTTTATAGTATTTTGGGGTTAAATTACAAAGTCCCCCAACTTTTATGGAATTAACTCTGCCTGTCAGAAACCCCGTTTTCTATATTTTTGACGTTTCAGGGGGCAAACTTCCGCGAAATCACCTGAAAATCTGCGAGGGTCATTTTCTTGGAAGGAGAAGACTTGCGGGCGAAGGATCCACGAGAATTGGGCAAGGAGGCCCAAAAGAGGACCCTCCACGCGGCCAGATTCCTTGGCAGCGTGAGAGGCCCCCTTTTGGCCCCTGTGGCCCCAATTCCTTCCATCTTCGACTTACCGACTCCGTCTTGACCTAAAACCGACTATAAAAAGGGTCCCCCGTACCCTTAAGGAGGGGGGGCGCCGCCGAAACACCGAAACAGAGACCTGGAGTTCCAAATTGGAGGGGGAAAACTCCGGCGGGGCGCCGCCGGTGTGATCTCCTACCCCTCCAACGTCATCTCCATCGACATCTCCATGAAGAGGGAGTAGTCCACCCCAGGGCTATGGGTTTGTGGAAGTAGCACTTGTATCTCTCTCTCTATGTGCTTCACTAATTAGATCCGTATGAGCTGCCTCACATGATTACGGGCGCCATTGTAATTCCTATGTGGTGGATCTTTTCTATGAGTTATTGAATCTGAGATTGCAATTGTTTCTCTTGAGTTATTTGAGTAGATGTATCTTATGTACCCCGTTCTTATTTGCTAGCTTTGATCAATCTAGTTCTTGAGAGCGTGTGTGGGGTGATGGGTGCATTAGTTGGAGTAACGGGGGGTGGCTAGTGCTGTGAAAGTGACAGAAGTTCAGCGATCCACTTAGGTTTTGTTAAACCTTTCTTAGTTACCTCACTAGGGTTAAAAAGGAGTACCTTGTTACCGGGAATTTGAAGTGACACTAATCAATCTCCATGACTAGATCTAGCAAGTGCTTACTTCAACTTCATGTCATATTGCTTAAAGTTATACTCTGTTTTTTCCTTAATTATCGAGGTGTTATGATTTATTTCGCATCTTGGTGGAGTATAAGAGGGATCAATATGACCGTAGAGATCTCTATGCTAGGACGTGATGCCCATATGAAAGTACTCAATGTTAAACATGTTATTGTAATCTCACATGTAATTCTTTATGTCCACCGTCTACTACTTTATTTGAGAGAATGCAAGTGTGAAACCATGAACCCCGGTCCTATTCTAAATATAAGAAAACACTCTAGTTACTTTGCTGCAATTTACTTTACTTGCACTTTACTTTACTTGCATCTCCAATTCGAATTTACATTATCTCCATCCACTTGCATCACAAAAATACAAAAACAATCCATTGCATATTTATTTTCTCATTTGCATTTAGTAGTAGATTTAATTATTGCACATTTACTTTCAGTTTTGCATTGCAATTTAGAAGTCTCACACCTTGTGCTTGACAACCACTTGGCGAGGTTGAGGGCACAAAACTCTCTATTTGTTTGCAGGATCCTGGAGGAAGCTTGGAAGACAACTGCTGAAATACTGGCTCCCCAAGAGTTTGATATAAACCCTCGAGTCACCCTCGTGGGGAAGAAGGCTTGCCACTACCTACACACTCTGCACTTGGAGTCTCAACCTAGCCATCAAGCGTTTTTCTGGCGCCGTTGCCGGGGAGCCATAGGTGAAGGAGTTGTCCAACGGAGCTCACAAGAAGTCTTCATCACCAACAAGGTGTGCAAACACCTAAGCTTGGGGAGGTTGCACCTACGTGAGTACCGTCCTTTCTATCTCCACCTTCTTTCAAGTAGATTGTTTTGTTTCTTGTCTTGTTTTTGTTTTTGTTTTGTTTTTGTTCTTGTTTTTGTTTTGTCTTGCATATTTTATTTTAGTTTGCATTTTAGTTTTGCATTTAGTTATCTAGTTTATTTTAGTATTTCGAATTTGCCTAGTTACTTTACTTTTCAGTTTTGCATAAAAAATTAAAAACTACATAAAAACTGTTAAAATGGGTGATAGAACTAAATTAAGTGACTACACAAATACACCCAATGACCAATTCATTGCTAGGCCAATTACTACACCTGAAATACAAGCTGAAAGCTATGAAGTAAGTCCTAGTTTTTGAATTTAATTACTAGAGAGCAATTTGGTGGTAGTGCTATGGAGGATGCCTCTATGCATCTTCATGATTTCATGGAAATATGTGATATGCAAAAATTTAAAAATGTGGAAAGTAGTGTTTTAAAACTGAAATTATTTCCTTTTTCACTTAGAGGAAAAGGCTAAAGAATGGTTACTTTCACTACCTACAGCTAGTATAAAGTCTTGGGATGATTTAAAAGAAGCTTTCATTAAGAAATATTATCCTCCCGTTAAAATTTTGCAAAATATGAATAATATCCTCTCATTTAGGCAAAATGATAATGAACATGTAGACATGGCATGGGATAGAATTAAATTAATGATAGAACATGCCCATCACATGGAGTAAATGAATGGACCATACTACACTCTTTTTATAATGGTCTAAACTACATGTCTAGAAATATACTTGATTCTGCTGCTGGAGGTGCCTTTATGAGTAAAACTGTAGGAGAGGCTAAGAGCATATTAGAAAGAATATTGCAAAATTATAGTCAATGGAATACTGAAAGAGCACCCAATCCCACTAAGAAAATAAACTCAATTGAAGAAACCAATGATTTGTCTTCTAAAATGGACACTATTCTTGCTTTTATTAATAAACAAAATATGGAGAATGTGCCTTTGCAGGAGCTAGTGGTAGTAATTCTGAAAGTGTGGATGTTAATTTTGTTAGGAATTATGGTAGCAATGGTTTTGGTAATGCTTACAATTCATATAGTAAACCTCCTTATGTGCCAAATAAACCTTTTGTTCCATATCCTAATGCTAATGAAAATAAGTGGAAGCCTTCTAGTGAAATTTCTGAATTTAATAAATTGCTTATGGAACAAGTTGCTAGTCACAATGCTATGATACATGAGTTAAATAAGTCTATTGCATCCATTAGTAGTGATATTAAAGGATTGCAACTTCAATCTTCGAATTTAGATAAAGTATTGTCAAAATTAGCTGATAATCAAGCAACTCTATTAAGCATGTCAGCAGGAAAGCCACAAGCACAACCTAGTGTAGGAATGAATTCTATTACTATTGCCACTCCTATTATTGAAAATATTGATCATATTGCTGAGAATACAAGAAATTTGGAATTTTTTACAGCAAGCATGTGATTTTTTTGTCCTTGCTAATCTCACCCCACAGAAAAAGAATGGGAGAAACATGTTTTGTGAAGTTTTTTCACAGGGAATAGAGGAGCTGCGCCTCAAGACATACAAGAATGGTGAAAGCCATAAGCTTGGGTATGTGATGAACACCCCACTGGAGCTACACTCTTTTGGTTAGCACACGTCTACTTTCTGTTTTTCTAAGCAAAACATTTATCGTAGAGACTTGAACCGTCTAGTTTTTTTTTTGTTTTTTTTTTGATAAGACCACCACCATCATTTTATATGAGATTGAGCTACTGGAGTTTGGGTTTGGAATGTATTGGATGCTAGTATTATGACTTGGAATAGGGATGCCATGGTTGATTTTAAGAGCTACATATGTTCTCATGATTTATAGGCTTTTTATGTGTAGAAATTTGCAATAATGTTGTCTTGAGCTATCTCTTATTCATGTCCTTGATGTTAATTGCTGGTTTATTTAGTTTGTCATAAAATGAGTAGTTCTATGGACATATGCATGCATAGTAGCTGGTCAACTATCTCCCTCTTTCTAGCCCAAAAATTTAAAAATTCCAACAAGTAAAAACTTGTTTTCCAACACTCCTTAGCCAAGTATTTCCAGTGAGTCCACCATATCTTCCCATTAGCTTCATTGCTATTCCGAGTATGTTCACCATGTTATTGTGTTATTTACGTTCTAAATTAAGATATTCATTTTATTAATTGTCATGGATTGAACTTGGGATAGGACTCTTACGAACTTTTGAAGGCACACTTTACTTTTTATGCATCTAATAAAGATGACCCAATAATGGGAGCCACAAGTTTTGCGTTTGACAAGTGTGTGGTTGGGAGCTAGCTATAAACGTGTATCACCGGAAAGCTTTCAACATTGCACAAAAAAATTTACATTTGGTTGATATCATGTACTTTTGTTTTTGGACTCCTGCCATGCCGAAATGAAATAGAGGAATAGTAAGTTTTGATGAGTAAGTATCTATATGACTAGAGAAACGCATTGGGCCGCTAACCCAAGCCATGCTTTATCATGGTGGAAATTTACTTACAACTTGAGTGACTCTACAACACATCCTATAATAAAATAAGAAGCTATATAATAGAATGAAAATAAAAGGATGATGAGTCTACTCCGTTTGTTCATCTTGTCATTGTAACATGGGCTTGTTTCCATGTCATGGGGCAAGAGGTACCTCTTTGCGGTTCTCTATGATGTCATTAATACTTATTATGATTGTACAAAGCTTATTAGGAATCTTAAGTTGAGTAATCATGGAGTAGGTTTTCACACTCACGGGGCATGAGGCTTTCAACAACCTTGTCATTCTCATTACTTCAATACTCGCAATTTTAAGATGCTAGTGATAAAGGGGCAATGAGAGTCCTAGATCAATGGATACCACATTTCAATTAGTAATTTTAGTTCAATAATTTAGAGGCTAAATAAGACTTGATCATGTTTTACCTCTACTCAATTTTCTCCAAAGTGTCCACCATATTTTCTATTCTCCATTATGCTATTCTTTGACCAATATAGGATTTTATTTTTCATTTTGTGTATGCATTTGGTCCATAGTGCTTTTATTTCATTATACACTTTGTGAACTTTCATGAAGCATCTTTGCTTGCATATTTGATATTTCTTACAACATGAATTGTATATTGCTACTCATTTCTAGTATTAATGATTTGATTATATGTAGCATGAATAATCCTCCTTGATATCCCATGATTGTCTCAATATGCAAAACCCATCTTAGTTTTATCACCTTCATACTCGAGGACGAGCATGGGTTAAGTTTGGGGATGTTGATGCATGTAAAATGCATAGATGAATTTTGCATATTTTCACATGGTTTTCTATTGCATATTGCATCATATAAGGGTATAATTCAATGTTTTATAGTATTTTGGGGTTAAATTACAAAGTCCCAACTTTTATGGAATTAACCCTGCCTGTCAGAAACCCCGTTTTCTATATTTTTGACGTTTCAGGGGCAAACTTCCGCGAAATCACCTGAAAATCTGCGGGGGTCATTTTCTTGGAAGGAGAAGACTTGCGAGCGAAGGATCCACGAGAATTGGGCAAGGAGGCCCAAAAGAGGACCCTCCACGCGGCCAGATTCCTTGGCCGCGTGAGAGGCCCCCTTTTGGCCCCTGTGGCCCCAATTCCTTCCATATTCGACTTACCGACTCCGTCTTGACCTAAAACCGACTATAAAAAGGGTCCCCCGTACCCTTACAGAGGGGGGGCGCCGCCGAAACACCAAAACAGAGACCTGGAGTTTCAAATTGGAGGGGGGAAACTCCGGCGGGGCGCCGCCGGTGGGATCTCCTACCCCTCCAACGTCATCTCCATCGACATCTCCATGAAGAGGGAGTAGTCCACCCCAGGGCTATGGGTTTGTGGAAGTAGCACTTGTATCTCTCTCTCTATGTGCTTCACTAATTAGATCCGTATGAGCTGCCTCACATGATTACAGGCACCGTTGTAATTCCTATGTGGTGGATCTTTTCTGTGAGTTATTGAATCTGAGATTGCAATTGTTTCTCTTGAGTTATTTGAGTAGATGTATCTTACGTACCCCGTTCTTATTTGCTAGCTTTGATCAATCTAGTTCTTGAGAGCGTGTGTGGGGTGATGGGTGCATTAGTTGGAGTAACGGGGGGTGGCTAGTGCTGTGAAAGTGACAGAAGTTCAGCGATCCACTTAGGTTTTGTTAAACATTTCTTAGTTACCTCGCTAGGGATAAAAAGGAGTACCTTGTTACCGGGGATTTGAAGTGACACTAATCAATCTCCATGACTAGATCTAGCAAGTTCTTACTTCAACTTCATGTCACATTGCTTAAAGCTATACTCTGGTTTTTCCTTAATTATCGAGGTGTTGTGATTTATTTCGCATCTTGGTGGAGTATAAGAGGGATCAATATGACCGTAGAGATCTCTATGCTAGGACGTGATGCCCATATGAAAGTACTCAATGTTAAACATGTTATTGTAATCTAAGATGTAATTCTTTATGTCCACCGTCTACTACTTTATTTGAGAGAATGCAAGTGTGAAACCATGAACCCCATTCCTATTTTAAATATAAGAAAACACTCTAGTTACTTTGCTGCACTTTACTTTACTTGCATCTCCAATTCTAATTTACATTATCTCCATCAGCACTTGCATCAAAAAAATACAAAAAAAATCCATTGCATATTTATTTTCTCATTTGCATTTAGTAGTAGATTTAATTATTGCACATTTACTTTCAGTTTTGCATTGCAATTTAGAAGTCTCACACCTTGTGCTTGACAACCACTTGGTGAGGTTGAGGGCACAAAACTCTCTATTTGTTTGCAGGATCCTGGAGGAAGCTTGGAAGACAAAACCCTCGAGTCACCCTCGTGGGGAAGAAGGCTTGCCACTAGCTACACACTCTGCACTTGGAGTCTCAACCTAGCCATCAGTCATGATGGAATCAAACTCTTTTGATAGCTTAATTAAGGTAAAGATTTCAACTTCGTTATGCTCTATTCAACCATTGAAGTGTGCATACCTTTCTAGCAACCTTTTGAATTTTACAAAACTCTCAGACTGTGTCAAGTACACATCCTTGATCAAACTTCCTCGAGAGGAGTGTTGGTTTTGTTATTCAACATCCATATCATAATATGTAAATTTGGTAGAACTATCCGCAAAGAATAAGCATCACTACGGAAGATCAAAATCTTGTAGTAGTCAACTCTTTGAACTTCGTCGAAAACAACTTTTCGATAAGTACAACTTTCAAAGGATGTAAAAATCCATGTCTTTGTCGCTATATAGACCCTTTTTCTATCGTTAGGCATCAAGCCTATCGAAAGGTCTACCAAGTCACATACTTGATATACATACAAGGATACTATGGCGGATATAATGACTCATAGTCAATTTTACGAAGTCAGGGCCCATCATTTGCTTCCTTTATAAGGTCCAGGTCCTTTTGTTGTCAAAACAACACTTTACACTTAAACCACAAGTTGGTCTAAGTACAAAATTTTAGGACTTTTGTGGTTCAGTACGCAAACTCATCCGAATTATCTACAACACATGTAGTGTTTTCTACTTTTTCAAAATAGCAAACCCGGGAACAACTTCCAGTGTTGCGCTACTCTTGACATGATAACGAAGATTCTCTAATCTCGTTGAGTTTGTACTGTCCTCCCACTCACTTGTTTCGCAAAAACTACTGTCTCGAGAAATCAACCCTTTCTGACAAACAACATTTGTCTTTTGGTTCGGTGATAGGAGAAATACCCAATGTTTTATTTGGGATAACCTTATAAACATATATTTATCCTATTTTGGTTGTAAACATTTTACGCACGCTATGCATACCAAAACTTAAGAAAATGACAATTTGGGTCATTACCCAGACCATATCTTATATGGTGTCAATTTCAATGGATCATGATGGCGCTCTTTTCAGTGGAAAAACGGTTGTCACTAATGTATAAACTACAAAATTATAATGGCAATTTTATATATCTTACCATGTCAAAAAAGGTTTGATTTTGTCTCTCGAACACTCCAAACTAATGTGGGGTAATTCGAGTAATATAAGTTATAGAAAAATTCTGCAACTTCTCAGATGTTTTGCTAAACTTGTAACTCAAACTTTATCCTTTATGATCCAATCATAAATACTTGATTATCTTGTTACAATGATTTTTACTTCATATTAACAACCATTTGAACCAATTCAAAAGTCAAACTCCGTTCTCTTTAAATAGATATACTCACATATCTACTCAAATCATCGACAGGATTTTATGAAGGAAAAATTAATGCACCATACATGACTACACATAATGGACTATATACATCAATATGTATAATATCCACTAAATTAGTCGTCCATTCTACTTTGGCCTATGAACGGAATTCTTAGTCATGTTTTGGAAGAGGTCTCACAAGTGTCAATTTATTCAAAACAACTTGACTCCGGAAGTCCATCAATATGGAGTTCCTTCATGTTTTCCTTTCCGATATGAACTAAAATGGTGGTGTCACAATTTAAGTGAAACTCTTTTACGTCTTGCGCAACGTTTAGCATTTAGTCTTATAGATGTTTCATTTACCAAGATGATTTATATTAACATATCCATCAATTATGGAATATGGTCATAGTTTGAACAATCTCATTTGTTCTCACAAAAGACTAGAACAAAATAAAAACTTATTAAGTTCTTAAAATAAATCTTGAATGTTTGGTTCGATACGACAATGAACACAATAACACTTTATTTCTGTTCTTGTCATAATCGATTCCACATCTATTACTAATTCCTTTTAGGCCCTTGTATTTCTTGCATTGCGTTGCTTTGTATGACAACTCATACCAACCAATGTGGTATCAAAATATCCAAAAATACATTGTTAACTAGTAATACATCTATAACTTGTATATCAAGCATATAATCCTGAGCTAGACTTTTCCAGTTATCTTCTTTTCCTGCCATATATCTTTTTGTAATTCTATTTTCAATATTCGCTTTCCTTTACAGAAGAATCATTGAACATCAAACAATGCTAGTCGTGCTAGCTCATTTTCTTTGGCGTGTTAGTCATATACTATCACCCATTGAGTCATACTTTGAGTTTGATTGTTCTACTAATATCACCATATTAATAGCATTCTTCTAGATTCCACTCTTAGAAATCTCCAAGTAAGGTAATCGACTTTACCTATACTTTTAATCCATCCCATCATAACAATTTTATGATTAAGCTACTATAGCTCGAAGGAAGAAATTTAGAGGATAATTTTTAGCGACCAATTTCTTGGAATATTCAAACGCCTAGCGTCTTCAATCATTGCATATATTCAAATAATATAAGCATACATT
Organism: Alopecurus myosuroides; assembly: GCA_028641055.1. NCBI lineage: Eukaryota > Viridiplantae > Streptophyta > Magnoliopsida > Poales > Poaceae > Alopecurus > Alopecurus myosuroides. Next base: position 51,906 of record JAPCYS010002949.1, read on the forward strand.
GTCACGCTAAATTATACTCAGTCATGTTGCTACAAATAAGTTTCTAGATATCAATATATCTTTCACTTGATTGTTTCTTAAAACAACTCTTTTCAGTTCCAAAATCACCTTGATCAACAAAACATTCTTTTGAAGATAAATTAATATGGAAGAAACCATGACTCTAGATTCTAAGTAGCAATTGGTTGCTCTTTAGATCAATCAATCATTAACCATATGGAGCTAGGTAGAAAATACCAAAAATCTACAATAGGACTCAATTTTAAATTTCACTAATACGGTACCAATCTTAAATGATTTTTACCAGATCATAACAGTTATATCTCAATCAACAATCTAAGTGTAAGGTAGTTATGTGGATGCCAATGAATACTACAATTTGTGCAAATTCACTTTGATTGGTTGTTTATGATAAATAAGTTCAAGTTAATTCAAAATTATGCCTTGAACTCCCACTCAAAAAACAACATCCCTCTTAGTCGTCTTTAGTGATTACACGAACCAAATTCACTACACCAAAACAGATCATCACGTGAGATGATGTAGCTTTAAAGGCGAACATCGACATGTTCATATCATCCATATGACTCATGCTTTACCTTTCGGTTACGTGTTCCGAGGCCATGTCTGTACATGCTAGGCTCGCCAAGTAGAACCGTAGTATTGCGTGTGTTTCAAGGCCATGTCTGTACATGCTAGGCTTGAAAACACCCGTTGTATGCGAACGCTGAGTCCGTCACACCCGATCATCACGTGGTGTCTCGAAGCGACGAATTTTCTTAACGGCGCATACTTAAGGAAGAACACATTATTATCTTGATATGCATCTTATAATGCTACCGTCGCTATCTAAGCAAAACAAGATGCATAAAAGGATTAACATCACAGACATCACATGTAAGGATAACGTGATATGATATGGTCCTTCTTGCACTTGATCTCCATCATGTGCATCATGGTATGATCTCCATCATTCCACCGGCGTGGTACCAAGTACCATGGCACCCCAATCATGATTGTCCATAAAAAATAAGACAACCATATGGATACCTTCCGGTATATCAAAATTTTACAAAATAGACCATCTCATAATGAAATTTGTAATATTGACCATATCACATCACACGCCCAGCAAAAACTAGTTAGACGGTTCTAATTTATTTTTGCATATTTTACGTGGCTTAGGTCTTTCGAGGATAGAACCGTTCATACCTACGAACATCAACCACAACGTTGATAAACACATTTTTAACAACCCTTCGTAGATTAGATCTTAACTATAGTAGGAGAAACAGACACCCGCAAGCCACTTATGCAATACAAGTTGCATGTCAGTTGTGGAACAAGTCTTATGTACGTGGACATGTAAGGTTAGTCCGGGCCGCTTCATCCCACTATGCCACTAAGATCATAAAATAATCAATGAGGTAATAACATGATCATCAACGCCCACATACATCTATGTGTTCTACCCGTACAAAACATCTACGCATAGATCCGGCTCTGATACCAGTGAAGGGGTCATTGCATAGAAAACAAAAAAATTCCTACGCGAGAGACACCCGAAAGGCCAAGATCTAATCTAGGAGACGAAGTGCAACGGGCAAAGAGAGGGTTAAGGAGAACACATACCCTCGAAGACACAAAGCGTTACGAGATCAAATATCGTTGTTGGCGTAGTCGTACTCACACCGATCCCGATAGAGAGAAGATGTGCACCGCAATCCGGTGGTGCCTCCGTGATCGGTCACACGTACGGTTGATGACGAACTCCGTTCCCTCGATCCAGCGGGGCACGGAAGTAGAGGATCACTCGGAACTCCAGCAGCACTACGGCGTGGTGGTGGTGCAGAATCCCACGGTCAGGGCTTCGCCAAGCCGGAGACCATGGAATGGAGCAGCGGGTGGAGAGGAATTTGAGGTGGGAATGTGTGTGTGAGAAGAGGAGCTCTCACCCTCCTTTTATAGGGGAGGGGGAGGCAGCCCAAGAGGGGTGCGGCCAGCCATGGTGGTGCCCCCACCTCTTCCCTCTTCATGTGAGTGGAAGCCCCACTCACATCCACTCATTTTCCCTTAAAACTCCACTTAGAAAATCCAAGAGTTTTCTTTAATAATAAATAAAACATTTTTATTTCTTTATTTCAGCATTTGTTAATTCCATTAACAAACTTTTTCATATAGCACCTCGAATCATTTGTTAATTCTATTAACAACCATTCGACGAAAAACCCCTTGAACTATTTCAATTTTCCCCGAAACAATTTCGGTGCTGCTCAAAATATTCTATGATATTTCGTATCCTCTCAAACGCGTCATCGAACCTTAAGTGTGTCACCCTACGGTTCGTGAATAAGATAGACATGATCGAGACTCCTATCCGATCAATAATCAACAGCGGGATCTGGAGATCCGTGATGACTCCTATATATTCAACGATGACTCTCGTGATCGTGTGAACCATCAACGTCGCGACTATTTCCCTTTGTCTCGCGATATTTTACTTGTCCGAGATTCGATCACTGGTATCAACCATACCTTGTTTGATCTTGTTACCGACAAGTACTCTTTTCTCGTTCCCATGATATGACATCCTTGTGACCTAGTCACGTGCTTGCAAGCGGTGTCGATGTGATATCACCGAGAGGGCCCAGAGTATATATCTCCGTCATTTTGGATGGACAAATCCCACTCTTGATCCATGATCCTCAACTAATACTTTCCGAATACCTAACAGCACCTTTATAGTCACCCTGTTACGGTGTGACGTTTGATGACATCAAAGCACCCTTCCGGTATCAGTGATTGACATGATCTCATGGTCTAAGGAATAAGTTACTTCGTATGTTTGATATAAATGTAAACTTAATGACTTGATCGCATTGCTATATTCACTTTGGGTATATGTTCATCATATCATTCTTCTAATGACATGACCCCGTTATTAACAACATTCAATATTCATGATCAGGAAACCTTGATCATCTATTAATCAACGAGCTAGTTAAAAGAGAGGCTTTACTAGGAACCATTGTTTGTTCATTAGACACACATGTATCAACGTTTCCGGTTAATACAATTATAGCATGAGAGATAAACATTCATCATAAACAAGGAATAAGATAATAACCATTTTATTATTGCCTCTCGGGCATATTCCCTTCAGAAATCTCGGACGCCCAGTCCATGGACATGCCGGAGATGCCCGCTCCCAAAAGAGAAGACGGCGATCTCGGTGCCAGCAACATGGGCACCGAGATGGAGAACACCGAGGCTCCGGAACGCACAGAGCCAGCTTCAGAACAACAGCAGCAGCAGCAACCAGAGGCCCCACCGCAGCAACAAGTTCTACTGCCAGCACCGCCAGCAGCACCCCAAGCACAGCCAGCAGCACGAGAATTACAGCTAGCAGGACCATAAGCACAACCGCCAACTCCTCCTCCAGCGCAGCAGCCGGTATCTCCTCCAGTGCAGCAGCCACCTGTGGCCCAGCCAGCGGCAGCTCCTCCAGCGCAACCGAAACAGGCCCCTGCGCATGTGCAGAGTGGCTCAAAGCAGACTACCAGGAAGGAGCTGTCAACACCGTCCCAGTAGAGAAAGGCCTATGCGCCCCGAAGAAGACCGGGACTGGGCAAAAGAAGGCCGACACTCTAACGATCAACGTTGCTGTCAACACCGTCCCGGCAGAGAAAGGCCTATGCGTCCCGAAGAAGACCGGGACTGGGCAAAAGAAGGCCGACACTCTAACGATCAACGCTGAGACGCAAATTGTTGTGCACAAGGGGCTTGGTGTTGCCCGGCCTGACCCGGAAGCAAATCTTGATCACATCGGGTACATCCCCGATACACATGTCGGGAAGAAGCTGGGCTCTCTGGACCATTACTGCATGGAATGGAACCAGGCCGATATCGGCGAGGTAACAACACCAGTGGCACCTTCCTCCAGTACGCTCGCGCACAAGATGCACGCCCTGCAGACTGCGGCCAGAGACGCCGAGATAACCTCTCGAGTAAGTTGTTTTTCCTTTTCCTTTTTTCCAAGTTTACACATTGTAACCCCCGAGATAGTTATACATCATCCAGTCCCCGGGATTTGGGCCGAGTAGGTGATGACCCACAAGTATAGGGGGTGTATCATAGTACTTTCAATAAATAAGAGTGGCGAACCCAACGAGGAGCAAAATGTGTTGACAAGTAGGTTGGATAGAGGATTTACGGTAAACACTAGCAAACTGGTTTTTGGAGGTTTTTGATATAGAAGATAAATAAAGTGCGAGTAAATAAAGTGCAGTAAATAATATTGCAGCGAGTGGCTCAGTCCTTTTGATAGCAAAGGACAAGCCGGTTGTTTTACTTATGATTACCAAACGTTCTCGATGACACATGGGAATTTCGTCAAGTGCTTTCACTTCATTGCGGTTGATTAATATTTATTGGTTCATGAAGTGTTGTGTGGGTGAACCTATACTAATGTACCGCCCAACTAGGACTAATACATACTTGTGATTATACCCCTCGTAAGCATCCGCAAATACAAGAAAGTAATTAAGATAAATCTGACCACAACCTTAAAATTCTGGGATCCTAGACTCCCTCGTGCATTGGTTTCCTAACGGGGGTTTAGGTTTCTGTCACTCCCGCAACCCCACAATTAGTAGCCAAATACACAATGAATCCCTCTAGGCACATAAAGGTGAAGTATCATGTAGTCGACCTTCACATGACACCACTAGAAGAATAGCACCACAACTGAAATGCCGAACCACGAGATATTACTTCAACATAATTCAACTACTAACATCATGACTTCTCACATGTCCTCAAGAACTAAATGAACTACTTAGAAGACATCATATGGATCATAATAAGATGTGATATAATGGATAATAGCGATCTGGTCATAAAGTGTAAACACCGATAAATCTCACAAGCATCAACTATTAACAAGTATTCCACACCGGGAGAAAGATCTAGTGAAGAACAACGGTAAAGACCCCTAATTGTTACAGAGGGATGAAGGTGGATGATGAGAGTGATGGTGCTGGTGGTGATGATTGTAACACCTGGGGTGTTACCCTAATAGAGAGTTGTTTGTTTTCTTTTTTTGCTTGCATCATATGCATCACAACTGAAAATTCAAAACAATTTAAACTTTCACCCCTTGCTCAAAAATTCCAATTTCAAACTTGCAAACTAACCCACTCATTTGTTTTTCAATAATTTGAATTTGTTTTAATCAACTTGCTTGTTAATAAAATGTTCCCTGTTATTAAAACCCTAATGGAAAATTCCAAACATTCAAATCAAATCAATCTTATTTATCATATTTCAATATGGGTTTAAATATTAAAATTTTGCAAACCAATTAAATTCAATAATGTTTGTATAATTGATTGAACTTATTAAATACAATTTGTTTATTTCCAAAACTCCAACCCAAACACTATTTGAGAATCACCTAACAATTTAATATCACCTTAATAATTAAAGTTGTTGAAAGTAATTTTAAACTACCTTGTTGTTGCTGTTTTGCAAACCAGTTAAAAACAGTTATGACAATTAAAATAAACCCCCCCCCCAAAATTCTATTTCTATTTCCTTTTCCATCCTTTCCAGAAAATTGTCATCAGGAAAAAAAAAAAACAGCAAAAAAAAATAGAAGAGAGGGGTGGAGAGAGAAGGCAGCCCACCCCTTTCCTTTTCTTCTCCCCAAGCCCACTTCTTTTCTCTGCTGGCCCGTTACCCCTCTTCCTCCTGTCGCTGTCCGGCTGTACGACAGCATCTCCTCCCTCTGATCTTTCTCTCCCCTGCGATCACTGCCGTACTAGGCTCTCCCTCCATAAAAACCACCTCCACCCTCTGCTAAACCTAGCCTCGCCACCCCTAGACCCCTCCCTGCGCCGCCGTCCTTCTTCCTTCCCCCCGAGCTCCCTCCGATTCTGAAACTCTGCACCTCCACCTCCCGTCAGAGAACCACCGAGACCACCTCCACCGCCCCATCGCCACCGGCCACCTCGAGGAGCCACCGAGTAGGGGAATGGAACCATGGCGCTTTACTGCATCTCCCGTCCTTCGCCGTTTGCTGGGAGACCCCGTGGAGCCCTCGCCGTCGCCGGGATTTCCCCTCCGTTCCTGCTCCCTTTTCTGAACGACGACCATCAGCAGCAGGTAATAGTCCCTGCCTATCCTCCCTCCCCTCTACTGCTCGCCTCCACACCCACGCATCGCACTGCACTCACGGTCACCACGCACATCGCCAGCACCCCCCGCCGTGGCCACCGGAGAACTGCCGTCGTTCGCTGCCTGTTGCCCGTCGTGGTTCTGAGTTTGCTGTCGAAGCAAATTCAGTTAACGAGCAGCAGTAGCGTTAACTTTGCTCACAACCCCACCCTGTCACGAAGCAAACACTAGTCGCACTGGCCCTGTTCCCCTGCCCCGCATCGCGAGCTCGCGGGATCGATCCCCCGCGGCCGTAAGACTTTTTTCGCGATTTTCCTATCGCGCGCGCGGCCCACCGTCATAGACCCCTGCTGCCACCTCAGCCCGCGCCCGCCTCGTTGGCACGCCAGCAGGGCTTGGCGCACAGGTCAGTGGCACGGGCTAGCTACAGCACGGTAACAAAAGAAATTCCAGCACGTTTCTTTTAATCCAAGCCCTTAAAAAAATTGCAGAATGGTCCCTAGATTTCAATTGCTTATAACTTTAGTTTTATAACTCCAATAAATGAAAATAAAATATGCACACTGGTCCAAATTTAATTCTCTATCTAATGGTACCAATTGTTTCCTGTTTTGAAATTTCCAAATGCAATTTAAATTTGAATTCAAATAATTCAATTGTAATTTGCAACAATTCTTAAATAATTCATACTAATTCCAAATAAGGCAAATAAAATATGTTTTCCATACCATTTTGAATAACCTTTTCAAATATAAATTTTGTTTCATGGTTTGACTAATTTAAATTGCCTAAATAATTTAATACTTGTTTAATTCATTTAAATTTGATAAAATCATAACTTGCTCAAAATAAAATAATTTTGAACATGCAATATATGTTTTCAAACCATCAAAGTGTGAACTTTTAAAATGTGAGTTTTAAATTATGTTTTGAACAAATAAAACTTCAATTAAATTCAAACTTGTTTCAAATCCATTTAAAACTTGTTTAATATTGTTTAATTCATAATTAAATTATCCTAATTCCAATTTCAATATTTGAAACATGTAATCCAACTAAAATTTGATGTTCTTTTCAATATAATTTTGTTATGTGTTTTGAACACTTTAACTTGATGAAAACAACAATTGCTTGTGTGACATGTTTAAGTAACCAAACTTTCCACACTTAACCAATAATTTCCAAACTTGTTAAACCTTATTCAATTGGTTCTATTGTTGTTATTTTGCTGTTTTCCTCATCCATGCATCATGCTAATCCACCTTCACCTGTTGATTAGCTGGAAAACAAATCATCTAACCATAATTCATGGGCTGTTCATATGCAGCTCAAATTGCATATGGGTCCATTTAAATTTGTTTATCTTGTCAACTAGTTTACCTTGATGCATCTTTAACCTTGTCATGCATCCATATCTTGATCATGCTGGATCTTTTGCTGTAGTAGTAATTGTTGCATCCGGTGTTTGTTCGAGGTTCATTGCTTCTTCCCGATAGGACGTTGAGATGATGTGAGCAACGACAAGTTCTGCTACCTTGCGGGATCTCAGGCAAGTATACTCACTTGCTGCCATATGGCTGCCCTTCATCACTTGTTACCGATTCTTTCCGTTGTTCTTTTCTGCTGGCCTTAGTAGTAGTTGTTTCTGTTACGAACCCATCACATGAATCCCTTAACCTTGATATTGCCTCACCTCCATACCTATAACCATTGCTTGTTGCCTGTGTCTTGCTAGCATGCTTAGGGTTGTTTTGCTCGAGTCTGTTACCCGTTACTTTCTGTTAGTACTTCATTATGTTCTGGGGGCTCGATGTTTAATCAATCAATCATGCTACTGTTATTATCAATAATAAATTTGATGATAAGGCACGGCAGGAGGCCCTTGTGGTTTTGAGGCCTGCTAGTGTCGACCCTAATAGGAAAAGGGTCTTGTCTACTGATCCATGATGAGCGCACTACCCGCATGTGGGAAGCGAGTATGGGCGCCCCCCTCAATTTGACTCGATTCGCATCTCGTCCAAATCGCCTCATTTAGTTCGGGTTTTCCATTTGCTGCATGCATGATCTTGCGAGCCCTTGGATCCCGGGTGGAACTTTCGTAGTCGGCATATAGGGGGACACGGTCTTACAGTGCTATGAGGGTCCATTTTCTTCTGGGCTCGATTAGCCGTGCGCCCAAGGTTCTTTGGGCTTGATGCGAAGAAGAGTTGAGTTGTGTTGAGTACCTCGCTTGGTGGGTTGATCCCCGTCTGGCGGGTTATTCTTACGTGTACGGCCAAATTGGTGCAACCCTGCAGGGATAATCTTCTCGAGAAGCCGTGTTTTCCGCGGTTATGGATTACTTGGTGAAAGTATGGCTAACAAGTACTCAGGACAACTTAAACCTAATGTTTAACAATCTCACACCCAATGATTAACAACTTGACTAGTAATAGGCTTATTGACACAATAATCTGAACCATCATTAATCCAACTGTGTGAGTTATCCTCGGATTGCTTCTTTGGATAAGGGGCGAGACCCAGGATGGGTTTGTTTGAAGTTATCTTTCAGTTGGTTACTATACTCGATCTTATCTTCTTTCTGTTAGCCGGAAGTTGTAGTATCTCTCTGTAGTTGGTTAGTGCAGCCTGCTGTCGCTTATTTGCAATAACCCCTTCCTTTCCGTTGATCCCAAAGTGTTGGTATCTTGTGATGACTGGCTACGCCGGTATCTTGTGAGTATGGTTTATCCACTTGCCAGTACTTAACCGTACTGACCCACGAATCTTTTTCGTGGCTGCATATTCAACATTGCAGTCAACAGGTTTGAAGTCTGACGACGTTAGCTCGGGAATCCCTCCGGCTTGGCCTGGGCAGGGATTGGACGCTCTCGGTTATCTTCAGGACTCTTAATCCAATTTGGATCTTGTCCGTAGCCGGACGCTATGTTGTTTCTTCCGCTGTTATTTGAATCTTTGTATGGTATCAGTTGTATCCCTGGCTCGTCTGAGTCACCTTGTATCTATCTGTTTCTGTTGTAATTGTGGAATATCCGTGAACTATTGTAATGTTATCACAAGTGGCAACCTGGAATCGGTTATTATGTGGGTTTTGGCGGGAATGCTGAAATCTGCATAGTGCCCGATCTCGGGGCGTCACAAATGGTATCAGAGCCTTGGTTCTGATTCCCGAGATTGTTTCGATACGAATGGTTATCGAAGCAACGGGTCCGCAAAGCCTGTAGGGTAACCTAGCTAACGGTCGTTGTTCCTAGAGTGTCAAAACTATTTCTGCTGAACTATTTTGAAAAAAAAACATCTCAATAGGATTCTTGTTTTCTCCTTACCCCTATTCTATTTCCCCTCCCATCTTATTTGTTTTGGAGTCTCTCCCCCCTTGTCTATCTTTCAAAGTGTTAGGATCCTACGTGGGTGGACGTTTTCTGAGCCCTTTAACCTAATAGGTTCGATCATCGGAAGATTCCTGGTGGAAGAACATCGTCGTCACTCCGAGCAAGAATCCCTTGTTAGTGGTGTCGAGGAGATCAACCGGAAGCACGAAGAATCGATAGTCGAACTTCTTTCCCCTCCCGGGTTAGCAGGTGGATTGCGAGGGCGCAATCCCTTGTTAGTGGTGTCGTCTGTAACACCTGGGGTGTTACCCTAATAGAGAGTTGTTTGTTTTCTTTTTTTGCTTGCATCATATGCATCACATTGCATTGCACCATGTTTGCATCACAACTGAAAATTCAAAACAATTTAAACTTTCACCCCTTGCTCAAAAATTCCAATTTCAAACTTGCAAACTAACCCACTCATTTGTTTTTCAATAATTTGAATTTGTTTTAATCAACTTGCTTGTTAATAAAATGTTCCCTGTTATTAAAACCCTAATGGAAAATTCCAAACATTCAAATCAAATCAATCTTATTTATCATATTTCAATATGGGTTTAAATATTAAAATTTTGCAAACCAATTAAATTCAATAATGTTTGTATAATTGATTGAACTTATTAAATACAATTTGTTTATTTCCAAAACTCCAACCCAAACACTATTTGAGAATCACCTAACAATTTAATATCACCTTAATAATTAAAGTTGTTGAAAGTAATTTTAAACTACCTTGTTGTTGCTGTTTTGCAAACCAGTTAAAAACAGTTATGACAATTAAAATAACCCCCCCCCCCCCAAAATTCTATTTCTATTTCCTTTTCCATCCTTTCCAGAAAATTGTCATAAGGAAAAAAAAACAAACAGCAAAAAACAAAAATAGAAGAGAGGGGTGGAGAGAGAAGGCAGCCCACCCCTTTCCTTTTCTTCTCCCCAAGCCCACTTCTTTTCTCTGCTGGCCCGTTACCCCTCTTCCTCCTGTCGCTGTCCGGCTGTACGACATCATCTCCTCCTCTGATCTTTCTCTCCCCCTCTGCGATCACTGCCGTACTAGGCTCTCCTCATAAAAACCACCTCCACCCTCTGCTAAACCTAGCCTCGCCACCCTAGACCCCTCCCTCCTGCGCCGCCGTCCTTCTTCCTTCCCTCCCGAGCTCCCTCCGATTCTTAAACTCTGCACCTCCACCTCCCGTCAGAGAACCACCGAGACCACCTCCACTGCCCCATCGCCACCGGCCACCTCGAGGAGCCACCGAGTAGGGGAATGGAACCATGGCGCTTTACTGCATCTCCCCGTCCCTTCGCCGTTTGCTGGGAGACCCCGTGGAGCCCTCGCCGTTGCCGGGATTTCCCCTCCGTTCCTGCTCCCTTTTCTGAACGACGACCATCAGCAGCAGGTAATAGTCCCTGCCTATCCTCCCTCCCCTCTACTGCTCGCCTCCACACCCACGCGCACTGCACTCACGGTCACCACGCACATCGCCAGCACCCCCCGCCGTGGCCACCGGAGAACTGCCGTCGTTCGCTGCCTGTTGCCCGTCGTGGTTCTGAGTTTGCTGTCGAAGCAAATTCAGTTAACGAGCAGCAGTAGCGTTAACTTTGCTCACAACCCCACCCTGTCACGAAGCAAACACTAGTCGCACTGGCCCTGTTCCCCTGCCCCGCATCGCGAGCTCGCGGGATCGATCCCCCGCGGCCGCAAGACTTTTTTCGCGATTTTCCTATCGCGCGCGCGGCCCACCGTCATAGACCCCTGCTGCCACCTCAGCCCGCACCCGCCTCGTTGGCACGCCAGCAGGGCTTGGCCCACAGGTCAGTGGCACGGGCTAGCTACAACACGGTAACAAAAGAAATTCCAGCACGTTTCTTTTAATCCAAGCCCTTAAAAAAATTGCAGAATGGTCCCTAGATTTCAATTGCTTATAACTTTAGTTTTATAACTCCAATAAATAAAAATAAAATATGCACACTGGTCCAAATTTAATTCTCTATCTAATGGTACCAATTGTTTCCTGTTTTGAAATTTCCAAATGCAATTTAAATTTGAATTCAAATAATTCAATTGCAATTTGCAACAATTCTTAAATAATTCATACTAATTCCAAATAAGGCAAATAAAATATGTTTTCCATACCATTTTGAATAACCTTTTCAAATATAAATTTTGTTTCATGGTTTGACTAATTTAAATTGCCTAAATAATTTAATACTTGTTTAATTCATTTAAATTTGATAAAATCATAACTTGCTCAAAATAAAATAATTTTGAACATGCAAAATATGTTTTCAAACCATCAAAGTGTGAACTTTTCAAATGTGAGTTTGAAATTATGTTTTGAACAAATAAAACTTCAATTAAATTCAAACTTGTTTCAAATCCATTTAAAACTTGTTTAATATTGTTTAATTCATAATTAAATTATCCTAATTCCAATTTCAATATTTGAAACATGTAATCCAACTAAAATTTGATGTTCTTTTCAAATATAAATTTTGTTATGTGTTTTGAACACTTTAACTTGATGAAAACAACAATTGCTTGTGTGACATGTTTAAGTAACCAAACTTTCCACACTTAACCAATAATTTCCAAACTTGTTAAACCTTATTCAATTGGTTCTATTGTTGTTATTTTGCTGTTTTCCTCATCCATGCATCATGCTAATCCACCTTCACCTGTTGATTAGCTGGAAAACAAATCATCTAACCATAATTCATGGGTTGTTCATATGCAACTCAAAGTGCATATGGGTCCATTTAAATTTGTTTATCTTGTCAACTAGTTTACCTTGATGCATCTTTAACCTTGTCATGCATCCATATCTTGATCATGCTGGATCTTTTGCCGTAGTAGTAATTGTTGCATCCGGTGTTTGTTCGAGGTTCATTGCTTCTTCCCGGATAGGACGTTGAGATGATGTGAGCAACGACAAGTTCTGCTACCTTGCGGGATCTCAGGCAAGTATACTCACTTGCTGCCATATGGCTGCCCTTCATCACTTGTTACCGATTCTTTCCGTTGTTCTTTTCTGCTGGCCTTAGTAGTAGTTGTTTCTGTTACGAACCCATCACATGAATCCCTTAACCTTGATATTGCCTCACCTCCATACCTATAACCATTGCTTGTTGCCCGTGTCTTGCTAGCATGCTTAGGGTTGTTTTGCTCGAGTCTGTTACCCGTTACTTTCTGTTAGTACTTCATTATGTTCTGGGGGCTCGATGTTTAATCAATCAATCATGCTACTGTTATTATCAATAATAAATTTGATGATAAGGCACCGGCAGGAGGCCCTTGTGGTTTTGAGGCCTGCTAGTGTCGACCCTAATAGGAAAAGGGTCTTGTCTACTGATCCATGATGAGCGCACTACCCGCATGTGGGAAGCGAGTATGGGCGCCCCCCTCAATTTGACTCGATTCGCATCTCGTCCAAATCGCCTCATTTAGTTCGGGTTTTCCATTTGCTGCATGCATGATCTTGCGAGCCCTTGGATCCCGGGTGGAACTTTCGTAGTCGGCATATAGGGGGACACGGTCTTACAGTGCTATGAGGGTCCATTTTCTTCTGGGCTCGATTAGCCGTGCGCCCAAGGTTCTTTGGGCTTGATGCGAAGAAGAGTTGAGTTGTGTTGAGTACCTCGCTTGGTGGGTTGATCCCCCGTCTGGCGGGTTATTCTTACGTGTACGGCCAAATTGGTGCAACCCTGCAGGGATAATCTTCTCGAGAAGCCGTGTTTTCCGCGGTTATGGATTACTTGGTGAAAGTACTGGCTAACAAGTACTCAGGACAACTTAAACCTAATGTTTAACAATCTCACACCCAATGATTAACAACTTGACTAGTAATAGGCTTATTGACACAATAATCTGAACCATCATTAATCCAACTGTGTGAGTTATCCTCGGATTGCTTCTTTGGATAAGGGGCGAGACCCAGGATGGGTTTGTTTGAAGTTATCTTTCAGTTGGTTACTATACTCGATCTTATCTTCTTTCTGTTAGCGGAAGTTGTAGTATCTCTCTGTAGTTGGTTAGTGCAGCCTGCTGTCGCTTATTTGCAATAACCCCTTCCTTTCCGGTTATCCCAAAGTGTTGGTATCTTGTGATGACTGGCTACACCGGTATCTTGTGAGTATGGTTTATCCACTTGCCAGTACTTAACCGTACTGACCCACGAATCTTTTTCGTGGCTGCATATTCAACATTGCAGTTAACAGGTTTGAAGTCTGACGACGTTAGCTCGGGAATCCCTCCGGCTTGGCCTGGGCAGGGATTGGACGCTCTCGGTTATCTTCAGGACTCTTAGTCCAATTTGGATCTTGTCCGTAGCCGGACGCTATGTTGTTTCTTCCGCTGTTATTTGAATCTTTGTATGGTATCAGTTGTATCCCTGGCTCGTCTGAGTCACCTTGTATCTATCTGTTTCTGTTGTAATTGTGGAATATCCGTGAACTATTGTAATGTTATCACAAGTGGCAACCTGGAATCGGTTATTATGTGGGTTTTGGTGGGAATGCTGAAATCTGCATAGTGCCCGATCTCGGGGCGTCACAATGATGATGACGATGACGATCTTGATAATGCCCGGAGCGATGACGGTGACGATGGCGATGATTCCCCCTCTCTGAGGAGGAATTTCTCTAGCAGATTTCTCCCTGCCAGAGAGCTTTTCTGTTTTTGTTGTTTTCCTCCCCGAGGCAGCGGCGGAATAATTCTTCGACGATGTCCCAGGGCTTAGGGTTCCCTCGGGGTCAAGTACGCGAAAGGGGGCACCCAAGAGTGGGCTGGGGGCGTCGCCTAGTGGTGTGGGCCCCATGTGGCCCCCCTTCGGGTGCCCTTCTAGCTGGCTTCCTCCTCGGGACTTCTAAGACTCCTATGGTATTCCCCCTCTTCTTCAGATCTTCTGAAATAGGGTATCTTGATGGTGCTTTTTTCCATCAGATTTATGGTCCCGGTATTTATTCTCCAAAAATTATAAACATGCAAAATAAGATAAAAATAACATAAGTAATGCATCATAACATGAAATATATCGATGAATAACAGAAAATAACAATATAAAATAGTGATGCAAAATGGACGTATCAACTCCCCCCAATCTTAGACCTCGCTTGTCCCCAAGCGAAACCGAACTCAGTAAACATGACCACATGTTTAAGGAGTGAGGTGTCGATAAATAAAATACGGACAAACATCACATCTAACAAAGAACAATTCAGTTTAGACAGCAACTTCCTCTCATGTAACCAAACTTGAAACAAGTAGAGGAAATAAAAATAAAGATGAAAAAAGAAATCATAATTGGTGAAGGGAAACTTCGTTCTTGGTCACAGAACAATTATCAGTGTACTTATTTTTCGATTAGAGTTTTTATACTAGAGCTTATATTGCAGAGTTTATCATGCTCAATCATAACAATCTCTTTGCAGACATTGGTAACTTTGAAAGTGGTATTCAAACAGATAAAAGAATTTGTACAAACAAGGAAGGATAAACAACATGATTGAGTAAATCAACATATAGATGGATGGATCACAACAACTCAAATGCTTGCTTTAAGACGGAAAGGAGCAGGTTTACTGACTCAACATAAAGGTAAAAGATAGGCCCTTCGCAGAGGGAAGCATGGATCACTCATGTGCTAGAGCTTTTTATTTTTCTAAACAGAGGTATAAAATGGTCGACACTCCTCCCAACCTTTCTTACACAAACCATGGCTAACTAAATCCTAGGGTGCCTGCCAACAATCACATACCATGGAGGAGTGTCTAATTTTTAGAGAGGTGTATGCTTATGTCAACGAATGGCAAACAAAAAATACAGTACGTCACAAGCCAACTAGACTTCACAAGAGCGTCTCCCATTGAAGGATGCAACTGGTATAGAAGTTCATCCCTCTTTCTCTTTTGTTTACACAATTATGCTTTGACTGATAAATCAGGGGCAAAAATAGTGAAGAGAATTTGTATTATTATTTGGGGCTGGGAACCCCGCTGCCAGCTCTTCTAGCATTTGGATAAGCGAATGAAGCCACTAGTCCACGGTGTGAAGTCCAATCAACAAGTGAGATAAAGATTCTATATTTGCATCATCATGAGCTAAAATAGGGGCACAAAATAGGTATAATAGTTTTGAAGGTTTAAAGGTAGCACACAAGCAATTTACTTGAAGTGGCGGTGAAATACCACATATAGGTAGGTATGGTGGACACAAATGGCATGGTTTTGGGGCTCAAGGTTTGGATGCACGAGAAGCATTCCCTCTCAGTACAGGTTTTTGGCTAGCAAGGTTGGGTAGCAAGCATAAGAATTGAGGTAAAACAAACAAATACATATATGATAAAGCCAATCATGCAATCTTCCTTGAAGGTACAAACAATCTTACTTGAGAATACTAAGCTTATGAGCTAACAAGAAAGAAATATCATGGAATAAT